>PVIR01003892.1:0-83810 GCA_004026965.1 Petromus typicus | reverse complement strand
CATCTTTTCTCTGGTATGAGAAAATGAAGATGTAAATGAGTCCTAGCATTGTATATTATAAAATAGAAAATGCTCAATGTAAAATAAGGTGAAAGGGGACAATGTTGAGATTATAACAAAAAAGTAAGGAAACAAATTTTATATATATGGGGGGGTGGTAGGGTGGGTGGGGCTATGGGAAAAATGAGAATTAAGTTGTGTCTTATACTGGTACAAATCCCCATTATGGAGTGCAATCATGATGTATATATTTAATGTACCAATAAAGATAATTTAAAAAAAAAAGAAAGAAACATGTACATCAATTCATAGCAAACAACAACAACAAAAAAACCCCCCAAAAAACCCCAAAAAAACCCACTTTAGTCTAAAGATGTCACTCACTTTAGTCCCAAAGAGTCTGCCCCGCTGACTCATTTTCTGGATATATATCATAATTTCCTCTCTGTTTTCTCTTCAGTTGTGGCTGTTTACCTAAAGGAGTCCTGGTGGTCCACGGAGGATGTGCTAAGAACCGCTGACCCCACAAGAGAAGGTCTTATGAAGGTGAGGCAATCAATTGGAAAAAAGTGCTGCAGGTTGGAGTCCAAAGTCGAAGAGCTCACCATGGCTTTTTTTGAGGGATGAGAGAGAGAATGTGTTCCGGCTGCCTGCCAGCTTCCGGTTGCCTTTGGTCTGGCTTCCGGTCCCCCAGGTGGGATCCTTTATGTGTCTTCACAGGTTCTCCTGGAGGCACATCTGTCTGCTGAAATTCTCTCTTTTTACAAGGCTCTCAGACACAATGGGTTAGGGAACATCCTCATGCTCAGATCTGGGATTGATCAACTATAAAAGCCCATTTTGAAATAGGGTCACATTCAGAGGTGCTGGGGGCTGGAACTCAGCATCCTTGTGGAGACACATTTAATCATAACACTCTGCAAATGAGTAAAACAGTAGCACCTGCCTATATTCAACAGATGCTTTGCTGCGGTGCGTATATTTTACCTGCCTGAGTAGCTTGGCAACATTAATCTGTACTCATCTCTACTGTGTGAGAAAATTCTGCCTCGTGGTCCTGGCAATGTTTATTGATGTGGTTCTGCTGTATACATTACCTCAGACTCTGTACAGAGTTTCAACCTAGTTGCAGAATCTTGCAGGTGTTCATTTTGCATGGGAAGAAACTGACGCTGTCTCATGCAGCTAGCAGGCAGTTTAGCTGGGTATAAGCATCTCTGAGCTCAAGCCTGGCATCTTTGCAGCACTGTCATTTTGCAGAGAAGTTGTTAAACTGGGATCTGGGATGCTGAGCGTGAAGGCAGGTGCAGCAGCAGCTCCTTAAGGGTCCAAGCAGAGTCCTCTTGGCTGAACATTGACTGGAGCCTAGGCTCAGGAGGAAAGTAGATACCAGCCAAGACGTGGACACTGCCTCAGGCTGCCCCTTCGTCTGCTTGCTGTCTTTCTATTCTCTACCTGGGAATTAAAAACAGGGCTTCTTGGCAGTCTTGAATTGGTTTCCTAGAATGGTACTTGGCCCATTCCACAGGTCCAGTAAATTCTGAATGAGAAATGAGCATTTATTCAGGTTTAGTTTGGAGAAGTTCATGATCCAGTTTTTTTCTGTCAGTTGAAGAAATTTTCGCTCTATTTCTATCCTGTACTACAATACTAGGGATTGAAGCCAGGGCCTTGTGAGTGCTAGGTGAGCACCTACACAGAGTTACACCTCTGGTCCTTTGTGTAAATTGTATTTATTTGTGTTCCTGGAGATTGAACCCAGCCCCTTTGCGCTGAGCTCCATCCTCAGACTTTTTTATTTTTTATTTTGAAATCAGCATTTTTCTAAGTCACGGAGTTGTTCAGGCTGGACTAGAACTGAGGTCTTTCCTCCAGCCTCACCTCACAAAGAATACATTTTATTTTTGATACAGTGTCTTGCCAAGTTGCTCAGATTGGCCTCAAGTTTTTGATCCTCTGCGTCAGCCTCCCATGTAGTTGGAATTATAGGCATATGCCACCATTTTTGGCCAGATTTATTTTTTAAGCAACAGTTTTATCAAGATGTAACTCACATACCATAAATTTCTGTGGCACAACTGAGTGACTTTTCCTGTAATCATGATGTTGAACATCCATCACCACCCCTCCCAGAATGCTTTCATCACTCCAAAAGGAAACCTTGTACCTATTAGCAGATAGTTCTCATTTTTCTCTTTCTCCAGGCCTGGCAAACACTAATTGACCTTCTCTGTCATGGAACTGTCTGTTCTGGACATTTCATTTAAATGGAATCTTGGAATGTATAGTTTCTTTGGTGACTGGCTTCTTTACACAGCATAGATTTCAAAGAGTCATCCAGGCTGTAACATGTATCAGCACTTTGTTACTTTTTTGGCTAAATAGTGGTCTACTGTATGCATGCACCACACTTTTGAGTTGTTTCCTCTTTTTAGCTATTATGAGTAATGGTTCTATGAGTATTTACATATAGTTTTGGGGGGACATACATTTCTGGTTTTCCTGCATAGGAATGGGATCACTAGTCATATGACAATGCTGTATTTCACCATTTGAGACCCTGTGCAGCAAGGGCACTATTTTACATTTTCATTAGCACTTACTATTGTCTTTTTTTCTCATCCTTGCAGGTGTGAAATGATATCTCACAGACATTTGGATTTGCATTTGCCTAGGGGCAAGGGTGTTGACCATCTTTTTATGCACTCATTGGATGTTTATAGATATTCTTTGGGAAAATATCTATTGTGGTCTTTGGCACACTTTTAAACTTAATTATTCAAATTTTACCAGTGAATTATAGGAAGTTTTCATATATTCCAGTTGCAAGTCCTTTATATGATTTGCAAATATCGTTTCCTATTTGTTGGATTGTATTTTATAGTTCTGGTCTTACCTGATCCTGTGGGTGTTACTTTGCAAAGACTTTTTTCCCCAAAGCAAATTAAGATGACTTGAGATACACAAAGAAACACGATGCACCCAGCAGTACAGGATGTACCTAGATGTGTCGTTGTCCCAGCTCTTTTGTCACAGGTGGACCAGATGGCTAATTAATGGCTGATGGTTCTGTATGCTAGGAAGAATCTGACTTGCTTTTTACATAGTATTTCAGAGCAAGAGGGTTCACTTATTTCATTTTTCATCTCTTCTAAATTTGAATGAGAAACACCCTTCTTTTCCCCTATTTTCTGCAAATGTAGCCTAAATTGTGAAGGGAAAGAAACTTGCATATTATTTTCTCTAAATGAACCATGGGATAAAAATCTATCCTACCTTCATTATACATGAGGACATTTCCTTTCTTCATTTGTACAACTTTGTCTTTACTTTTTTTTCTTTTAAATCACATTTCTTTCTTAGCCAGTTATTCTTCACAGATTACCAACAAAAAGCTTGCTTAATGTTCTCTCTGTTAACATAATTAGTGGTCATAATGAAGGATTAGGACTGGATCTACATTTTACGGTTTTAGAAGCTTTTCTAACTCAAAGTCACACGTCGCACATTTTCCTCCCTGTAATGAAATTGGACAAATTACGTGCATTTTCTTTTTCTCCTTCTTCTCCTGCCAGTTTTTGATTGGATGTTTCCCTTCTGCCAGATGCAATCTGCTTTTCTCTTCTAGCTTTCCTCTGAATCCTTTGGTTTTATAAGATGAAAATTAGGAACCTCCTACATTACACTGATCAGGCTTTGAGACTTGCTAGTTTTCTTAAAGTCTGAGCTGCCTTTGGCTGCCTCTATTTGAGCTATAAAACATGGTAGCTTCTCAGGCTGAGCTGGTTAGATTCTCACAAATCTTGCCTTCATCTAAAATTTGGCTCCAGATGAAGGTGAAATATTTTACATTCTAAGCCAATTAATAAGTTTACTGGCGCTGAACACTTTGTACTATTTGCTAGGGTGCTGTGAGCTGCCTTATTTTTACCATCAGAGCATTTGCAGCAGAGACAAGAGTCCTCGAGGTCACATGAGGAAAAGTCCTTTCACTGTCGGCTGAGGAAACTGAAGTTCACAGAGTATGTGTGGCTGAATCTACGTCTAGAGATGATAGTGATGATGATGATGATGATGGAAGGGTCAAGTGTTAAACGTGAAGTCAAGCATTAGCATTTGCATTAAGCTAAGCCCCAGTTCTAGTGGGAAAAGATAGAAGGGCATCAATTGCTGGCTGCTCTGGAAGTCTGCTGGCTGTGGCCTCAGGATTCCTGCCCGTAGTTCCCCACCTGCTTCTGATGGAGACCAGTCCAGATGTCTCAAGACCTCATTGGAATCTAGCAGGAAAATCAGTAAATGTAATCATTTGCCCTCTGAGCTTTAGTTTCTCCTTCTATATACCAAGACATCCCCTGTAGGTGGTTAGAGTCAAATAGTACCATGTGGGTACTATGATTGGGGAAGTCAAAGAACAGTTACTGGTGTGGCTGATTTGGGACACGCATGCCTCACACCATGCGGCAGTCACAATGAAACCATGTAGTGAAACCCAATGTAACAGTACCTCCACTGCACAAATAGATGATTGATTGTATCTAGTATGTCACATTTTAGCAGCTGCTTGTGGCTGTTTAGGGGGCTGCATTTAGGAGGATTACGAGAATCTTGAGATATTCTTCAAAGGCCCCTGTATAAAGACCTGTGTCACTAGCCTCTGGTGCTTGTGGGAAGTCCTAGGGCCTTTGTGAGACCCGGTAGGCGGAAGTGAGGCATCAGGGATACTGGAGGGAAGACTGAGGCCCAGGCTGCTCTCATCTTTGCACTTCCTGGCTATTGTGAAATGAGTAGCCTTCCTCTCCCGTATGCTCTGGCTGTGATGAGTGGCCTGAAACAGACTCAGATGACATGGCCCACATACCATGGATTGAAACCTCTGAAACCATAAGCCAAGGCAAACCTTTCCTTTTTTGAAGTTGATTTTGGCAAGTATGTTGTCACAATAATGGAAAGCTTACTAAGAACATCTAGGCAGAGCCACGTAGTGAACAGAGGCATGGCATGGCCTGATGGTGGCCATTTATTTGGAATCTATGGGCTATAAAAATGCAGAGAATCTCAGCAGACAGGAACATGAAGTCATTTTGACTTGTGAGGGAGAAATTGGCCAACTCTGTGGTCTTGAGTTTAACCACAATTCAGTTTCCTTGTTTGTGATGACTTTTATATGGGCAAGATGGTTCTGTTTTCTAGCCCAGAACGGGATGGTCCTTGAGTCTCAGTAATTCTCTGGGGTTGGGACTCTAACTTGTGTTTGCAATCTGTCACAAGCTATCAAAAATCAATTGCTTTTGATGTAGCAACTGATCCCCCCCAATTATTTTTCAGCCTCTAAGGAACAGAATTCTGGGGCCAAGACCCTGCTGTTGTTAGAAATAGCAGATTGGGTTTATTTCAGGACATATTCAGCAAATTTGCTAAAATGGTTCACCCTGGCTCCCCTTGAGATAGCTTCTTGCTTCATTTGCCTGTGGTTCATTGTGCTTTGTGGACTTAATTGCACATCTGTGTCCCTGGGGACTCAGGGGCTCCCCCCAGAATTGTCACCAGCTCCCAGAGGTCACACTATTATGATAGATCAGTGGTCTGAAGACATCTGTGAGATGCAGTGACATACATTCTAGTTCCTGAGCTCAAAAGTGACCCTAAAACAGTATGCATACACTTGGCCCCAGTTTGTGGGACAATTCCAAGTGCAAAATTTATCACGTCTGATTTTCCCTCTCAGGTCTCACTTGGTTGTTCTTTCTTTCTTTTTCTTCAAAGGTTCAGTCCTTTGGGGAAAGGATTGTACTTTTCGTTCTGAATGTCATTATTTTTGGAAGATTGGAGAGAAAGTTGGATAATGATGACATGTTTTTTCTGCCTCACTCTGTGAAGGAACAAGCTAAAGTTCTGTGGAAAAATGGAGCAGCCGTTGGATTTTACACAACCAAATTGAAAGGTAAGGTCGTATGGTGGCTTGGAGCCACCACAGTTTCAGGCTATTGGTGAGGAATGAGAACTGTTACTGTCCGCCTGTCTTGGAAGATACCCTTCACATGAAGGTTACATGGAGAGACTCTTGTATCACTGACTAAGTTGTTGTGTAAATAAATGCATGGTATGGATTTCATTTGCACTTCATTTCTTGTCTAGCTGGCATTCAGGCTGAAAAGCGCATCCATTTGACTCCTAGGCAGGGTCATATCCCCTTTCAAATACTTGTGATACTCAATGGAGTACAATGACTTTGGAAGCATGATGGTTTTCCATTTCTTTTCTTTAATATTACCAATTAGCTTTCAGGAAAAAATACCATTGCTAATAGGTGACATGTGGAGAAGAAAACACACTGAATGCCAAGATTTACAGACATTACCTCAGAAGAAGGGAAGTCCAGCCGTGATAATGAGGTTAGGCTAAGTGACTATGACTTGTGCTGAGAGGTAGTGATATGTGTAAGTGTGGCAGGAACCATTTTTTAAAAATGTTTTCTTTGGTCAGGGGATTTAGCTTAGTGGTTCTGGTGCCTGCCTTCCTATTGTGAGACCCCTAGTTAGATTCCTGGTAACCACAAACAACAATGCCAGGCATGGAGACTCATGCCCACCAGCAATGAGAAACACATACCACAATGCCAGGCATGGTGGCTCACACCTGTAATCCCAGAATTCAGGAGACAGAGTCAGGAGGATTGCTGAGTTAGAGGCTGAGTTCAGGACCAGCCTGAACTACAAAGTGAGACTCTTAAAAAAAACCCCAAAACCAAAAACCAGAAAACCTAAAAATGTTTTCCTTCGTAGTTCTTCAACTGGACACGGTGATGCCAAGGGTTCCAGTTCAGTGCAGATGAAGCAGAGATTGTGATCGCCTTGGGCTTCTTTAGGCTTTTATTTTATGACGTATTTTATTCACATGTGAAAGGTAGTTGATCTGAATAAAAATTATTAAATGATTAGAAACAGTTCTTCTTTAGCGATTTGAATATGTTATTCCAGCTTCTGGCTTTTATAATTCTAGTGAGAGATCATTTTTACCCTTATTTTTTGCTTCCTCATATACATTCCAGCATTTTTTTTTAATGCCTTCAAAATTTCAGAGTTAAATTGTGTCTATGATAATTTTTTTCGATTGACAGTGATGTGTCTATGACTTAGTTCTTTGTAGTGCTATGACAAAACACTTGGCGTTGGCTAATTTATTAAAGACAAATTTATTTCTTGATGTTCTGGAGGCTTAGAATGCCAAAGTCAAGATGGCTCCACTGATCTAGTAATGAATTTAGGGTAGTATGACTTAATATTTTATCTATCTCTCATGTATTAATAACATGGCAATGAGGATTAAGTTTCATTTGGGACATTTTAAATTGTAGCAGTCCAGGAGTGATTTTTCTTTTTTGGGACTTGCTAAATTTCTTGAATATATAAATTAATGTTTTCTATGAAATTTGGAGAGTTTGGGTCATTGTTTCATCAAATATTTTTTCATACTGCTTACCATTTTCTTTGTCTGGAAGTCCTGTCATATGTGTTGAAGTATTTTGTATTGTTTTGCAGGTCTCTGAAATTTTATTTTTCTGTAAATTTTTATCTGTACTGTGGCTAGATAATTTCAATAGATCCATCCCTATCAGTTTCATCTGTTATCTATAGTCTATCACTTAGCCCTCTAAGAAATTTAGTTTCTTTACTATTTAGATCTAGAATTTTAATTATTGTTTATAGTTCTCAGGTTTTTGTTGCGATCTCATATCCATTGATTACTTGTCTATGAACTTTTCTTTAATAATTTTATTAACTAAAAGTAATCATTTAAATTCTTTGAATGTATTTTTCAAGCTAATTTGAAGCTGCTATCTATTATATCTACTTAAAGTCAGTTATATGGCATACTTTTTTTTTTTTTCCCAGAGTGTGGATTTTATTTTCTAGTTTTTTTGCATGCTTAGTAGTTTTGGTAACTTGTTATTATAATATATTGCAGAACGAAAATTGCTTTATGTTTGTAACTTGCCTGCTCATACTGTACATTTGGTCTCCTTTGCAGCTGTGGCTGCTGATTTCTGTTTGCGTGGCCTCTTGTGGTTGCTTCTTTCACCTGGCTCTGCAGAAGCCTGTGAAACTCTTGGCCAAACAAAGTCTTAGACATTAATGTCTGAAGTTGTCCATCTTCTCTTTGGCTTTCTTAACTTTTGCTGGATTTGGGTTTTGTGCTCAGATTCTTCAAATGGTTGTGCGTTAGCTTTCTGTCATGAGCTGTCTAAACTGAGTAATGGCTGTGGTTCAGATAGGGGCCAAACCCACCAACTGGTTTTGTATGGTCCATCTTTCAAGAGTGAGTGTCTTGCTGACTCTTTTAGCGCTAAGCCTTTTGAGGTCTTCTTCACTCATGTGTGATAGACTAGCTATAAGCCAGGGATTTAGGAATTTTATACTCAGTTTCTGTTTCATGGATCCTGTGGTTCTCATGTTGTTCCTTATTGGATTTCTGCTACTTTTCAAGTCCTTATTTCCAATATTTGGCACATTTAACTAGCCAGGCTACGGTCTTTCCAGCCAATATTTTCTGTAGCCGTGGGGTTGGAATTAAATTCTATGGATAGTAAGCTGGAAACTCACAGACTTTAACTATTTTAGTTACAGTTTCCTGAAATTAACATTTCTTCTGACTTCTGTGAGTTTTTGCATGCTTTGTAGTGTCTTTGAACATTTTTTAAATGTTGGTTTTAAATAATTCTCCCATATGAAGATTTGCATGACCACTTTATTTTCCCAACATCACACATGGATTCTGTGCCGGTCTAGATCATAGAATTCTATCTATGTTTTGCTGTAATTGAGAGAGGAATAAATTTACATGAGTTTAAAAATGGTTGCTATTAGCAGCATGCAGGTAGGTTAATAAAAAAGTAATTTAGATGATAGCCAGATATATTTTACTAATATAATTTATTAAAGTTCATCTGTGTAGCTTTTCATGCCTAGGATAAAATACCCAGCACAGATTAACTATATGGAGTAGAGAGTTTTATTTATCAGTTCTAGAGGCTGAAAGTCCAGTCAGCATGGTGCAGCCTCTAGTGAGGGCCTCAGGGCAGATGGCTGAGCACGGAGGAACAGGAAGCCAGGGGTGGTGAGAGCTGGGTCGGTCTTGCTCTTTTGATGATGATCTTCTTTTGAGAACTACTAAGTAGTCTCACAAGAATCTCTGTAAGCTTCCCAAGGGCTACGCCCCCGGCCAGACCAGACATCTCCTGCTGGGCCCCAAAGGTCCACTGCCTCCCAACAGCTCCATCTTGAGGCCAAGCTTCCAACGCTCGGACCGGTGAGTCCACATCCAGTCCGCAGCACAGGTGTACAGACGTGTGGTGAAACTGATGATAGGAAGGATGTTTAGTTCTCAGGTTGGAAACAATTAGCGATGTTTCTTGAGTCCTGGCTCTGTCTGGGAGCCGGTACGGCCATGCTGAACTAGAATGCGGGCATAGCACCTCACAGCTTTCCAGCTGCGCTGCTCCCCTCATTAGCTTAGATCCGTGTGATTTGGAATATCTGTCAGTTTAGTTTGAATTTGCCTAAAGCTCATAGTTTTATTTTGTGGGGGAAACAAAATGTACAAATTCAGTGCTTACATAGGGTCACAGGGGCCATGCTGTTCCACTGAAGAGTGTTTGAATGTCTAAGATGGCTCAGCTGACCTTTACATTATTTTTATGATGATATGAAAATGACACATGTTCAGTAGAAACTGGACTTTGAATGTTGGTGTCTTTCTAAGTGAGTGATATTAGCATAATAGCCTTTTGTAATGTTGGGTGGCAGCAGTAAGTCACAGCCCCTAGTCAGCTAAGCCACCCGTGTTGGTGACAGGTGACACCATATGGTTTAGTGCTCTTATGTGTGACAGGATCTGTGTCTAAAATTCATTTCTCACTTAGGATATATGAAACTTAGGATGGGTTTCTGGGGCTCATATCACTATTATTTAAGCTGAGGAGCATGCATACATTGCTTCTAAGGATCTTAACACATGCATTTGTGTGTCTAAGAGATTTTAAGCATAATTAAAAAATAGAATAAACTAGAATAGGCTTTGTGAGAGCATAAAGACCTGAAAAATTTCTATAAATTTCAACCCATATGTCATTTCATATAATCACAGTGAAAATGAACATAAACTATCATCAGCTGTTTTATCATCTGCCCCAAGATTATGCTCTCCCTCCACAGTCATTGTTGCCTTTACCCACAGAGTTGGCAGCCACTGTTCATTTTTCCAACACTGTAGTTTTGCTTTTCTAGAATACCATGTAAATGGAGCTGGACAGTATTTAGCCTTTTCCTCTGGCTTTTACTCAGCAAAAGGCTTTGGAGATTTATCCCAGGCAATGTGTGTATCAGTAGATTGCACTTCTTTATTGCTGAGAGGCCTATTCAATTTTCAAACAAGTGGGTGCCTTTGTATTGAATGAATAAGATGTTTTCAGGTAGGCTCCTCTTTGGGAACATTTTGCTAATAGTCTGGTTTGAATTTCTCCCTTTGTGTGATGGTTCTATAATTGCTTTCCTTACAAAATATTGACACTTTAGTTATTTCCCTATTTCATGCTGATACTCTTTCTAGATAATACAAATTAGTGAAGGTTTACTTTAAATTTTCCTCTTAAACCACCAACCCGCAAGAGTCTAGCATTCAAGGGAAAAAAACTACTGAGCTGGGGAATGGAGAGTAGGTCAACATAAGACAGAGCTTGGAAGTATTTTCCTTCTGGATGCAAATTTCAGAAGAAGAGCTTTGTATGTCAGATTCCTGAGAACCCAACAGGGTTGAGAAATGCAAGAGAGGCGCTAAGCGATACTAAATCAGGTGACATGGCACGTGGCCACTGGGATGGCCGTGGTGCTGCAAAGGCTGCTTGAGCCCTGCTGTGGCTGGGGGACCCATTTACTGTCCTCCCCCAGAACTCTGGGCCACAGGAACTCCTGCGCTATGTCCCGCATGCCATCTGAACTGTCGAGGAGACGCACAGATTAAAACATGGAGTGGCAAATGGGTAGTGTTGTTTCAGGTGCCAGTTCTGCCACCAAAAGAGAAGGGGATTGTGGCTGGAGGGCAAGGGAGGGGTGCAGGAGGTGCCACCTGGCTCCTACGCTTGCATGGGAGCTGCTCTTTTCTCATCTTTGCCAAACAGCTTTCTTTATTTGCTTATACATAGATGTTCCCTAAAGCTTTGTGGGACCATAAGCTGGACTTTGAGAGGGTGATTGGATTATGGGGGCTTCTTGCCATCCTGCCCTGCCTTGGAGCCAGCCAGTTACGGCCTGAGACCTCGACAAACCATGAGCCCAAATTTAATGTCTCCTTTAATTTGTGGATGTCAGGTCTTGTGCCTCAGCATCTAGTAAGTGACTAAGATATTTCTGTTTCCTGCTTTCTGAGAACTGTGATGTCAGCTTGCTGTGATGGCCACATGACTTCTAGTTCTTGCTCTAAAAGGCCAGTTCTGACTGTCATCCTAGAGTCATTTTAATCCTTCAAAACCTCTTGAAAGAATCAGGTTTGAAATGCTGGGTGTGGTGTCAATTTATTGAGGAATAGATATTTTAGGTGAGTTTTTAACTTCCCAGTACATGACAGTCACCCAGTGGCTTACACCTGTAATCCCAGCACTCAAGAGGCAGAGGCAGGAGGATTGCTAGGAGTTTGAGGCTAATCTGGACTACATAGTGAGTTCAGGGCCAGTCTGAACTACAAAGTGAGACCCTATCTCAAAACACTAAAAAAGAATTAGAGTTGGCTCAGGTGGCCTGTGGCTTGGATTCATGAGCTCATAGGTCCACCGGTTGCTAGCTCAGCTGTCTGTGTGAGGTGGGCTGGGTTTTGTGGTTTGGACATGGGCATCGTGCTGTGTCTCTTTCACTGAGGCTGCAGGAAGGTCAGTTTTAAAGAAGGGCTAATGGGTTTGTCAGATCCCACATGATATTCTTGGGAGATTTTTTTTTTTCTAAAGTGCCAATCTGGGCTGTTAATATATCAGGTCAAGACAGTCGAGTGGCCTTTCATCGCTGGACAATACTAGGCTTCTGAGTGTTCCAGCAGGCACTGCTCTGTGTTGTAATGTTCTGTATGGTACAGGACTTTGTGAAACTAATTCCTGAGCTAGGGTGGCAGGAGGCACTCAGTGATCTGGGTTACAAAGTCCACTGGGCGATTGCCTTGTACTGGGAAGTTAAACAAAAAGGAGAGGGAACGGACCTGGGGTCTCACAAAGACACACATTTGGTGGCATAGCTTGCCCTTGGTGGTGTGGTCTGCCCTTGGTGACGTGGCCTGCCCTTGGTGGTGTGGCCTGCCCATGAATGAAACTTTGCAAGGTGAAACTCACTGACATCTGGGCTTCCAGGGGCTGGGCACTTAGCTGTTCTATGCCCATTGGCCACACTGAGACTTGCCTTGTGCCCTATCTTGATTGTCAAAACAGCTGGAAATGCATTATGGCATGTGTCTTGCCACTTTGATTTATAGTCTTTGCTCGTCTGTTGTTTTCCTTCCTGACAACTCTTCTTTGAAGCAGACACACTTTGCTCCATTACTCCCTATAGTAAAGGGAAGTCTTTGGTTCCTGCTGTTTACTCTTTTGTAGGTTTTGCCTTACTCGCTGAGAGATTCCTTGTCTTGATTTCCCAGGCTGTGGCAGAGCAGCCCTCTTGTGTGTGCTTGGTGGGTTCATGTTCCCAACCACAGTTTCTCTGGAAAGAGTGATAACCCTCATCCCTCACTCAGTAAAGGATCTCTGCAAGGTTTCCATTGTTAATTTGGTTCCCTTTTCGTATAGTATAAGAAGCTGATACGTGTATACAATGTGAAATGATCAAATCACAGTTATTAGCATTTTTATCTCTTTAAACATTGATCATTTCTCTGTGTGAGGAGCCCTTAAATTTCTCTTTTAGGTCTTTATAGATTATACAATAAATTATTATCAACTATCGTCACTTATTGCTCATGTTCTCATGATATAATTTTAAGATCAGTTTTATCTAAAAAGAATGTTATAGCCCTAAACTTTCCCTGTTGTAAGTGTATAGTTTAGTGACTTAGAAAATTTAGAGTGTGTGTCGCTCTGACCCATATCTAGTGTTAGAAACTGTGTTGGTCAGCGTTTCATCACTGTGACAAAACACCTCAGGAAAACAGTTTAAATAAGGAAAGAAAGGTTTATTTTGCTCACTATTTCAATGCATAGTCAGTGTGCTTCATTGCTTTACGCTTATGGTAGGGCAGAAACATAATGGTAGAAGTGCTCAGAGGAGGAAAAGTGCTCACTTCATGCAGGCTAGGAAGCAGAGAAAGGAGACAGAAGGAAAGAGCTTAAGCCCATATAAGCTCTGCAGCATCAAGCCCCTGTGACCTCATCCATTCAAGAAGGTCTCACCTCCTGTTTCCCAACAGCATCATGATGGATTAAGCCATTAACATGTTAGAGCCCTCATGAACTAATAACTTCCCCCCTAAACCCATAGCAACCAAGCCTTCAACACAAGAACATTCTGGGGATATTTTTGATCTCAAGTATAACAGGACATTACTATTACCCTAGTTGGTAATGTCTGATGTCAGTGTGCTTCCACCTGAGTCCTGGGTGAGCACTGATGTGCCTTCTACTCTTTCTGCACATTTTACCCAAATAGTATATATCTAGTCTTTTGATGTGGCTTCTTCCATTTACCATGGTGCTTTTAATATTCTACAGAATGGAGCATGTTAGTATTTTGTTCCTTTTTATTGCTGAATTATATTCTATTATGTGAACAAATTGTATTTTGCTTGTGGATTTATCAGTGGATGGATGGTTTCCCATTTTTTGACTGTTATAAATAATATGACTATAAGTTTCTGTATGGAAACATGTGTTTGATTTTCTGGAGTAAATTCCTGGGAGCTGGATCGCTGGGTCATTTGAGAATCTTAGATGTAAGGTTTTTAAGGAACGTCACACAGTTTTAAGGCTTCACAAACTGGCCAGATTGTTATACATCTCTATCAACACTATATGAAGGTTCCAACTTCTGCCTGTGCTTGTCAACACTTATTGTTGCTTGTCTTTTTGATTCTAGCCATTCTAGTAGCCCAGAGTGGCATTTCACTGTGGTTTTAACTTGCATTTCCCGAATGATGAATTATATTGAATAGCTCTTCATTGATAATTACCCATGTGAGCATCTTCTTTGAAGAAATGTCTATTCAAGTTTTCTTCTCAGTTTTAATCAGGTTACTTTCTTCTTATTAAATTGTAAGAGTTCTTTCTTCTGATTGTAAATATTTTCTCAGAAATGTGATTTGCAAACATTTTTATGTGGTCTGTGGGTTGGCTTTTGATATCTTGAAGAGAAAAGTTTTAAAATTTTGTTGAAGTTAGATTTGTCAATTCAGTGTGCTTTTGGTGTTGAATCTCAGGGTGTTTTTTTTTTTTTTGCCTAACCCAAAGTTTTGAAGATCTGCTTTTTTTTACTCTAGAAGCTCTACTATTTTAGCTTTGCATTTATATCTGAGATGCATCTTGAGTTAATTTCTGTATTTGCAGCTGTTGCCCTAGATGTGCGGTGAGGGCCCAAATTGATTTTAAAAACTGCTTAATAGATAGTTTTGCTTCGATTTTTCTGTGTGCTTATCATTGCATGTTACAAAGTATAGTGAGTTTTGTTTTGGCATATTCATACCTGTATGCAATATATTTCAGTTTTCCACCTCCCCATTTTACCCCATGCCCCTTCTTCCTCCCTTCCCCATATTCTGTTCCTCTTTTCTGCTAGTCTACTCACCTGATACATTTTTAAAGTAACTTTCTTTTATTTTTATGATTGGATCAAACCCAAGATCTTGCACATTAATACCCACAACCTGTAATACATTTAAAAAAAAAAATTTTACAAACAGTTTCAGGTTTACAGAGAAACTGATGATAAAGTACAGCGTGTTTTCTTATAACATATACCCTTGTTTCTTCTGTTATTAACTTGCTTGTGGTGAATTTACAATCTATGTATTGTGAATCAATATATATATGTATGTTAGGAATCTCATGATAAAATACCATAGCTTGGTGATTTAAACAACATACCTTGATTTTCTCTTAGTTCTGGAGGCTGGAAATCAAATGTGACATCACGTTTGATTTCATCCCAGCCCTTCTCCTTGGTCTGCAGATGGCTGCCTTCTGACCATGTTCTTTTCATGTGCATGGAGAGTGTTTTTCTCTGTGTCCAAATTCCCTCTTTCTCTAAGGACACCGGTCACACTGGGTCAAGGCCCACCCTCATGGTCTCATTAGGTTCAGTGTTTTGTCCTGATGCATATTCTGAAGTCCTAGGGGTTTGATCTTTGACATGTGAGTGTTAGGAAGACACAATTGAGCTCATGAGATTACATTGCTACTAGCTACAATCCATAGTTGATGTTAGGTTCATTCAGTGTTGGTATTCCATGGGTTTCACAAACGTCTAATGACGTATAACATTGTACTGAGTAGCTTTGTTCCCGCAAACTTCCTCTCTCTGCCTGCAGTTCTTCCCCCACTTCCACCTACAAAACCATTTTGGAGCCGGGGATTTAACTCAGTGGTTCTGGTGCCTGTCTTGCAAGCACAAAGGTCCGGGGATCGTAACCATATACAATACTGGGCATGGAGACTCATGCCCACCAGCAATCAGCACCACATACCACAGTGCTGGGCATGGTGGCTCATACCTGTAATCCCAGCACTCAGGAGGCAGAGGCAGGAGGATTGCTTTGATGTGAATTGGAGGCTGAGCTCAGGGCCAGCCTGAACTACAAGCTGAGACACTGTCTCAAAAAAAAAAAAAAAATAAAACAAAACAAAAACCCACAATAACATTTTGTTTTTTACATTGAAGCTTTAGTTTTGGCTTTTCCAGGATGTACTAGAGTTGATGAAGCTTTGGAGCTGAGACATTGCCCATTCTGCTTGGTTTCTTCCACTGAGAAATATGCCTTTAAAGTTTCTCTCTGTGTTTTTATGACTTGATAGCTCATTTTTTAAGATGCCAAATAAAGGCTAGTGGTTCTGGCACCTGCCTTGCAAGTGCAATGTCCCAAGTTGGATCCTTGGTACCAAAAACAAAACAAAAAAGCAGATGCCAAATAATATCCCATGGTTGAGTGTCCCACAGCTTGTTCCTTTGTTCACCTACCATCTTTTTTACTTTCACCTTATGGCAGTTGTAAGTAAGTCTGCTCTCAACATTTGTGTGCAGGTTTTTGTGTGAACATAAATTATCAACTTTTGGGGGTAAATACTAGAGAATATGATTGGTGGATCAGATGGTGAAAGTATATTTAGTTACATAAAGAAACTGCTATGCTGTCTTGAAAAGTGGCCTTCTGTTAAAATGAGTAAGAGTTCCATTGGCCCTGCTTTCCAGCTTTTAATATTGTCCATGCTTTGGATTTTGGCTGTTATAATAGGTGGCCTCTCTCTTTTCCTTTCTTTTTTCTTTTTTTTAAGGTTTTATACGTATTGATAATGTGTTTTTTATTGTTGAATATTCCCCTGGTATCCAGTTTGTTCATTCATTCATTGTTGTACATCTCTTTAGCCTCTTTCTGTTTTAACTCCTAGTTGCCAGGTGAGCATCTTACATGCTTATCTGGCGCCTGCATATCTTCTTTGCTGAAGTACCTGTTCATATGCTTTAGCCACTTGATGATCAGGTTCTTGGTTTTCTGGTTGAGTTTTAGGAATTATGTATCTATTTGGGGGAACAGGCTTTTAAAAAATCAGATGTCTTTTGCAGATATTTTGTCCTTCTCTGTGGTTGCTCATATCATTTTTTGGTTGATGTCTTTCACAGCAAGTTTATATTTTAATCAATTCCAACTTACCAATGTTTTCTTTCACAGATCATACCTTTAGTGTTGCTGTTAAAAAGCTATTGCCATACTCAAGATGATTTAGATTTTCTCCTATGTTATCTTCTGGGAGTTTTATGGTTTTGCATTTATATTTAGATCTGTGATCTATTTCATGATAATTATTGTGAAGAGCCTAAAGTTTACTTCTAGATTCATTGTTTTACATGTAGATGCATAATTATTTTAGCATCATTAATGGAAAAGAGTATCCTTTCCCCACTGAATTGCCTTGGGAACTTTGTTAAAAACCTAAGTATAAGAGTTTATTTCTAGACTCTCTATTCTGTTTCATTAGTCTATTTGTGTATCTAGGTGCCAGTATCACATTTGATACTCAACAAAATCTTGAAATTGAGTTGCATAAGACATCCAACTGCACTCTTGTTTTTCAAAACTATTTTGATTATTTCAGAGACTTTATATTTTACATAAATTTTAGTATTAGCTTATATATTTCTACCAGAAAGCCTGGTTGGGTTTCAGTAGAGCTGGTGTTGACTTATAGATGAACTTGTGCAGAATTGTTAACCATCTTGAGTTATCTGATTAATGAACATGGAATTCTTCTGTATTTATTTAGAGCTTTAATTTCTTTCAAATAATTTGTGGTTTTTAAGGCTTGTACTTCTATCATTAAATATATTTCTGAATATTTACTTCTTAATGCTATGTTGAATGAAATTGCATCTTAATTTAAATATAAACATTCTTAACTTTGGAAGACTTCACATTAGGGGAATCTTGTTCTCATCTTCTACAAATTGAAATTATAGAAATTTCAATCAAGTTGATACTACCAAGCACATGGAGGCTGAAATCTCAAATATTTTACAATTATTATCTCAGATGAACTGAGTTTCCTTGTTGGATATATATTGTTTATTTACTAGCATAAGATAACAACTACTCATTTAACTAACCACTGTTTTGGTTGGGACTTGGCTGGGTTTGGCTGGATGGTTTTCTAATGTCACCTGTGTGTCCACAGTGACCTCCCTGTCAGCTAGTTGCATCCATTGCTTAGGGCTGGCTTTTGGTTGGCTGGGACCACAAGGCTTCCCTGACCATTTTTTTTTTTCATGGTATCAGACTGGTCCAAACTCGTTTCTGTGGTGGTTGGTAAGTATCTCACAGAGACTAGAGGGACACTGGACTCATGAAACCCTGGATCAGAACTGGTCATGCTCCCTCGTTCTGGGGTTCAGAATGAATTACAGGCCACATGGATTAGGGAGGGGGTAGAATCTGTTTCTCAATGGGATAAGCCTCAAAATCACATGGATATAGGAAGTGAAATAACTTTGGCCATTTATGCAAATGATTCACCGCAGTGTATCTTTGCAATAGAATTGGAGGGCTTTTTTTCCCTTTTTAAATTACCCTTCTTTCTGAGTCTTGGCAGGGACCGTTTCTGGGTTTGGAATTCTCTTCTGGTTGGGGTGACAAGTGACTGTCTTCAAGGTCAAGTTTGCATTGCAGAAATAGCAGCCATGCTGGTATTAGCATTAGTTGCAATAAAGTTAAAGTCAAGGTAGAAAAGTGTAAAGGGGCCAACCGCAGCTACTCTTACTGTGCTGTAGCATGGCTGTCATTTCATAGGAAGCAGGGCTGGTGCTGTGTATGTCTGTGGTCCATGCCTATTGCCCTAATGGATACTGTGAGCCCTTGTCGGAATGACTGAAACACATCTAGAGATAAGGTGATTGGTCTCCCAGCACATGTTCTCTGGCTTTAGGATTCACCCTTGCAAGCAGTATGTTGATGCTTCCAAGATCATCTTCACTGGCTGAAAGGTGAGGTCTTGAGGTTGGGTATCTGAGCTATATTGCTCAGTCTTCCAGATTTGCTTCTCATTTTGGTGGAGTGGTCCAGTGGTCCAGTGGTCCAGTGATCCAGTAGTCCAGTGGTCCAAAGATCCAGTGGTCCCATGATTCAGTGATCCAGTGATTGGGTGACCCAATGGTCCAGTGGTCCAGTGATTCAGTGATCCAGTGTTTGCCTATATAGCAATTAATAGCATGAGTCTTATCAGAAAACAGGTTGATCAGCTAGCGAACTGGTGGCACGGAATGGTCTGCTCTGAGGCATCAATTGTTTGCCTTGTGAAGCTAACTCTGCTTCCAGGTGGGACCAAGGACCCTGGCTGTGCAGGGGCCCTATAGGGTCCTGCTGGGTCGGCATCCTACCTGAGGGATAATGTGTGCATCTTGCTTCCCTGCAGGCAGTCTGTGTAGCAACAGCATTGGTGCATGCTATCTGTTGCCTGTCTTCGACACTGTGTTTGTCAGGAGGACACACCGTCGCCAAGGCCTGGGAACAGCCATGCTTAGGGACTTCTGTGACAGTTTCCCAGAAGAGGAGGCCCTGGGAGTCAGTTATCCAATTTCTCCTGCCATGTTCCAAGGTAACCCCACCTTATGTCGTGTGTGAGCATTTGGGTGGTGGTGATGAAGAACTCCTGGGTTTTCTAGGGTGGAAGTTCGTGGGGGCCTCCTGGGCAGATGCAGGTTTTCTTTCTTCTAGGAGCCTCCTATGGCTTCAGCACAGAGACCTCATGTTGGATCTCAGGAAATGAACCTTTCTCAACCTGGAACGTAATTGTGTTTAAACAGACAACTCCCCAATTCATGATAGCTTAGGATGATTTTTGACTTTATGAAGGTCTGAAAGCTGTACGTATTCATTAAAAATTGTACTTCAAATTTGAATTCTGAACTTTTCCTGGGCTTGGCATATGTGGTTCCATTGTATCTCCGGAGATGCTGGGCACAGGCTGAGAGAGCCCAGGTCCTGGTCGGTCCACCCAGTATCACCAGGGCAAACTTCTGTGACTCTCCAGGAGATCGTGCTGCCAGTTTTCTTTTGGATACAGATGTTCAAAAAACTACAGGAGCCACCCCACATTTGTAAAATAGGCTGTGTGTTAGGTGAGTTTGCCTAGCAGCAGGCTGGTCGAAACGTTCAGATCACGTTTGCGCGATGTGCTGGTCTAAGGGATACTGTGTCTTACATGCACTGGCAAATTACACATTTGCAATGGGTTTATTGGACTGTGACCTCATTATGAGCTTGGGAGTATCTGGTATCAGAAACAAAGCACCAACCTCAGACAGAACCAGTTTCCAGAGAACTGCCTCTGGGACCCTCCCAGTGAGTTCAGGGCTTCATCTGAAGTTTATAGTACATTCTTTGTCCTTTGAAACAGAAGCTGCAGGGGAGCCCGGGAGCCCGGGGAAGACAGGAGAGACTGGAAGCTTCCAGCACTTCTGATGTTCTCACTGTCTCTGCTGTGATCCCCCTTTCCAAGTTCTTTACATTCTTTGTGCGTCTTTGCTCGAGCAAGATCAAAAGCTCAGCTGCTAAATGTCGCACTCCAAGTCAATAAGGGTGGGCGAGCCTGAAAAGTACCTCTCGAGGCCCCCTGCTTCCCATGAAGCACACCCATCCCTCCCTGGGCTCTGCCTCCTTTCTTTTCATACAGATGTTTTCATATCTTTATTCTTTAGTTTCCAGGGTCCTTCTGGTTTGAAGAGAACAATGGATAGGAGGAGAAAATTAGGAACAGCAAGGAAACTTTTGTTGCTCTGAGGTTTCAAAGAAAAGCAGGTGAAAAACACACTTACCCTCAAGTGGGTTTAGTTATTTCTTTGTATTTTTCAAGCCCTCAGGCTATTACTCAACTCTAGAGAGCCTCAGATTTCTGCAGTGTGCACCCCAGTCTCCCTGTGCTGGGAGCTTGCTGTCAGACGCAGGACAGGCCTGGTAGCCAGGTGGCCGGAGCTTTGATACAGCACACCCTGCCAGCCCCTCTCAGCCTCATGGCAACTGAGACTTCCATTGTAGCCAGTTGACCTCCCAGTTTGGGCCACCTCAGGCTCTCAGCTGTCTTAAAAGCGGGACTAAGAGTTTGTTCTCTAGGGAACATCTGTCCTTCCTTTGTCTCTGTCTTCAAAGACCTGAAAGTGCTGATTCTGAATCACAGTTCCTCTCTAGGAGGTTGAGCCACCCACCCTCTCCCTGGCAGGCTTTTAGTTGGTGGCCTTGCCCTTCTTCTGTGCTGGTCCCTGTGTTTTTAACCCGTTCCAGCTGTTTCCCTCTGTTAGGGTCATGAGATAGGTCCTCCTGGGGCCACACTTCCTTCTGAACCAGCTCATGGTAGTAGAACCCCAGATCCCTACCAGTGGCTGTCTGGGGGTCTGTGTCTGTGCTCATGGAGTGGACATGGCACCTGGGCTACACATCCTTAGGACCCTGGGAGAGCTGGGACCCCTTGGTAGCCTTGAATGGGGTGTGGCTGGTGTCCACATCTGTGTGCAAAGATCCCTGAGCAGGGGAGCAGGGTGGGGGAGGAGGGGGATGGGCTCCTAAGTTGTGGGTTAGTTGTCCTGATTTTGCCACATTCTGATGTAGAACTCCAAGAGTCCAAGAATCCTAAGTTGGAAATGTGCTTTCTCTGTTGTTCAGAAGTTATATTTTCCAAGCTGAGGGGCAGAGGATGTTACATCTAGCACTTGGCCGACACTCTTCGGTAGTTAGCATTGCATTCTATAGGTTTCTGCCTGTTTTCTTGTCCTTCACTCTACACAAATTAGGAGAAGGCTTGATGAGGGAGGTCACTCCAGACACCTGCAGGGCAGAGCAGCTTCCCATTTGCCTGTACTCACGTGTCCAAAGCTGCTCATTCTATGAACACAGGTATAGAAGTCCTTGAGCCTCAAGGGGCCTCTGGATTCCAGGAGGCTGCAGAGGATGAGCCAGAAGCTTCCGTGGGAGAGAAGGGAAGAGGAGGCTCAGGATGGAGGAGGCATTGGGGGTGCACTGTGTCCCCCAGTTCATGTGTTAAAGCCTTCAGCGGGGCTGCGAGTGGAAATGCAAGGCCTTTGGAAAGGCCTTTATGTTAAATGAAGTTAGAAATTTGGGGGCTTGCTGCAGTATGACTGGTGGCCTTGGAGGTAGAGAGAGAAAGAGGGAGGGAGGGTGGAGAGAGAGAGAGAGAGGGACAGAGAGACAGAGAGACAGTTGACAAGCAGAAACGGCCATGGGACATGGGCGCACACGGGGAGAAGACTCAGGAGAAACCGAACCCGGGACATCTAGATAGATCTTGGACCCAACCTGTGAGAAATAAATTGATGTTGTTTAATGCACCTGGTCTGTGGTCAAGTCGACCTTCCATATCTGCGGACTCCAAATTCATGGATTCAACCAAGTATGGATTGAAAAGATTTGGAAAAAAAAAATATGTATTTACTGAACATACACAGAACTTTTCCCTTGCCATTATTCTGTAAACAGCACAATGTCACAACTATTTATATGGCATTTACATTGTGTTAGGACTGTAACTCATCTTGAGTTGATTTAAATGCACAGGAAGATGTTCCTAGTCATAGGCAAACACCATGCCATTATATGTGAGTGTGAGGTGCTCAGAGTCGAGCACCTTCAGGGGGTTCTGGAACCATCCCTGTCGAATATCAAAGGGGATTGTATCTGCGTAGAGCCCTAAACACGCACATGGGATGGATGGAGTTGGGAGCCCAGCAGAGCAGGGGAGGTGGGACTGGAGAGAAAGTGCTGAGTGTAGCAGACATCAGAGCAGTTTGCTGGGGCGAAGGGCTGCTGCGGGAGGAACTGGATGAGGGCCACTTTGGAGACAGAGGAGAGCTTACTTGAGCCACCTGGGGCCCGCGGGGGTCTTCCTGACTGACTTTGAGTTCTCCCCTCAGTCTGCAGGCAGTTCCTGTTGGCCAGTCCCAAGGAGCAGGGACGCCTGTGGGAGGTGGAGCCCCCTGGGGCCTGGGATCAGCGCCTCAACATCTGGTTGCAGGTTCAGCTTCAGCAGGCGGGACTTCTGCATGGTGAGTGGCGTGGAAACAGCGCCTCTTGGTCTGGTTATTCCGGACGTCACTGTTCGGGGCGGATGAACTTCCTGCCTGTGGAGGCTGTTGCTATTGGGGTTACGCCAGGAACAAAGAAGGGAGCAAGACCTGGCCGCTGGCATTTTTTCCCCCATTTCTTTCTTGAGTGAAGCTCACCTTGCCATCTGTCTTGCTCAAAAAGATTTCCACCTAGTTAGCAGTGAGAATCTCTTCAAGGCCTGTGAGCCTTCCCCTTTATGATTAGAGTAGAACCTCCAAACTTCTAGGATCGGAAACTGTATTTGAAGATCAAATGGTTAGTGGCAAGCAGTGTTTTAAACATGGTTGGAAATTCAAGACCCCCAAAGTTTGCTCTGACCAGCAGTGGTTCCATCCCTGTCTCCTTTGGGCTAGAACAACCCATGGAAAAAGCAGCATCACGCAGACAGCGTTCTTTTGTCTCTCTCGTCTTCTCTTAATGACAGTGTAGTACGAGGCCCCTGTACCCTTGTTATTTATTTCCCCATTGGTGGCTAGGAATTATCTTCCATTCTGGGTTCTTCCACACAGCCTGGTGGGTGACTTTATTGGTGGGATATTTTTTTTTTAGATTTTTTGAGACGGGGTCTCACTTTGTGATTCAGGCTGGCACTCAGCTCAGCCTCAAACTCGCATCTCAGAAATCCTCCTGCCTCTGCCTCCCAAGTGCTGAGATTACAGGTGTGAGCCACCACGCCTGGCACTGGGGTATGTGGTACTGGCTGCCGCTGGGCGTGAGTCTCCACACCCAGTATGGTATGTGGTTACCGAGGATTGAACCCGGGTCCTTGCGCTTGCAAGACAGGCGCCGGAACCACTGAGCTAACTCCCCGGCCCTATTGGTGGGATTTTTGAACGGAAGTGTTTGTAAAGGAGGCAAACATGGCTCCACTGGTAGGTCCCAAGGGGAGGCCAGATACCTACCTCTTTCTGTACTTCCAAGTTGCCTTTGGACAGTGTTGTTTTCCTGCTCCCAAGTGAGGACAGGTCGTGTACTGCAGGCCTCCCTGGGCTCCTGGGCTTGGAGGGGCCGGGAGAGCAGGAGCTGTGACCCCTCCAGACTGCAGGTGCCTGTGTGGCTGTGAGACTGGGAGGTTCTAACATTTAAATTGACTATCCCAAATTAAAACAGTGGTCTTTTTCTCTCCCAGAATGTGAGTTCCCATCAGTGTCGATCTTGGACATTTCTGTGGCTGCAGGTAGCTCATTAGGGGGCTGATGGAGTGAGGTGGGTGACAGGGAAGAGCGCGGTGGAGTTTATTGATGCTAATAGTGATAAGATTTGCTTTTATGGCACCTTTCAGCTACAAGGCTCACTGGGTCTTTACAGATATTAATGGGGTGACTGGGCACCCAGGAGGGAGGCTGTGGCAAGGGTGTGACTGTGATCCTAATGAGATGGTTAAGTGACTTGCCCTGGGGCACTGAGCCTCCCCAGACACTGAACTGACCATCGGTGTGAGTTTTCCTCAAACTTCACAAATGAGGCTACAGCCTTTGTTGTGGACTCCACAGTTTCTTGGCTGGGAAAGGAAAAAAAGGAAAATGAATTGCATATCGGAATGTGGAAACCACAGGGGCTAGAGGGGGTGAGCAGGGAGGAGGATGCCTTGGCTTAATTGGGGAGATGGCTTCCTTCTGGAGAATTCCTTGGGGGATTCGTTCAAGAGCTGGGAATGAGTGTGGTCTGGTCAGAGGAAGCTGAGCTGAGAATCAGATGCCAAACCTGTCATTTTAATTCACTCTGAGATTCACCAACTCCCACTTCCAAGCAAATGAGAAGACTTCCACGGAGAATGTTCCAGAAGCAAGCTCGAGTTCCTTGAAGGAAGAAGGGCCATCATTATAATTAGGACATAATTAGATTAGTAAAACTTTAGAATTAAAAAAAAAATTGCTCTGAAGTCAGGGTCTCTTCACTCCCTGTATAAACTGGGCTAGTTCGCAGTTTCACCCACATTGCCTGTCTCCCTGAGGGCCTGCAGTCGGGATTTTAATTCGCTCAGAGCGTTCCAGCCAACTAGCTCCGTCTTGGAACCATCATGTCAGTTAGTGCTGACATCTCGGGTTTTTCCGAGTTGGTCACAGATGCTCTGCACTTCCTGGTTCCTTGTCTGCTTCTCCCTACACAGAAATTGACAAGTGTTAGCGGAGGAGAGTTTCCCACAGGCCCCCCCATGATGTCTACTCCAGGATCTTTTCCCTGGACATCTCACCAAGCTGCTTAATTTTACCTTTTAATTACAAAGTGTTTCTTAGGGTTCTTCTCTAGACTTGTTTTTCCAGTTCTGTCTCTTGTCCTTTCATTTCTGACTGTTATTTAGGAGGCTCCGTACCATTTCGTGTGCTATAGAAACAGCACTTAAAGAAAAGAGCCCGACGGAGCCTCTTGCTTCCTACTCTACACAAGGCATGAGCAATCCACATTTTGAAGGGAAATTCTCTTTGTTTCATTGCAAAGGTTTACGAAACCCATTTCGGAAGCAGTCTCACGTGTGTGCAGTCCTGACCGTTAATAACATCTGTGGCTTATAATTTCTCTGAAAATGTTTAGATTTTTCAGACTGTTTGAGAGAAAGAATTTGTGGGAAACTTCTTTCTCTCTACACTCAGTTACATGCGAAGCTTTTGAAACCTGACCAATAAGATCATAATTCCTCCTGACGTGATTTCCCAGTCAGCCTTCACATACTTTAAGTTTCTTTACTGGAGGGGGTGAAATTGATTAAGTCAACAGTGAAATGTTCATTTGCAAAAATGTTGCTGGAGGTTGGAAATTACTGTGCACTGCTTCAACATTTTATGTTTTCCTCCTGTAGGTTTATAATTTTGCTTTGTGTTTCTCCGGTAGTATTGTTTCATGGGTTCAGTTGTCCTCCCTGAGGAAATAATTTTCTTCCATTTATGCTTCATTTTTTAAACTGGAGGGGTTGTGCAAAAAAGAGATGTATGCAGCTTGAGATGAGGAGGTAGGCTCACTTTTTGACAGGTCTAATAACTAGCAAATTGAAGGGCTATGCTTTTTTCAGCTTGTTTGAAAACAGTAAACTGTGCAGCACCTCGAGGGGTTTTATGGTGGTGTGTCCGGTGGGTGCTTTTGCCTAGTGTATCTCTTTGACAAGTTGTGTAGCTCCCTCTAGTGCCCGCTGTCTGCAGCTCATGACTGAGCAGGCGTGGTTGATTTTCACACACTTAGGCTTGCAAAAATTTTTTCTAAATTTTTAAAATACAAGAAGACCTCTGATATCTGTTAACATGCTTTAACTCATAAAGCATAAAATCTTCAGAAAAAATGAAAAATTGGTAATGCATTGCCTGCTTCAATCTCCATTGATCAACTCACATATTCCTTTATAATTCTCACTTGGTAACTGTTTATTGAGTATTTAAATTTGTCAGGCACTTTCCTAGGTGTTAGGGATATAGTAGTGAATAAGGCTGACTGAGCTTCAGGCTCATCTATGATTTTTAAAAGTGGTTTTACTGATACATTTTATATACTTGTAATGATCACAGTCAACATGGAGAATTTAATAAATACAATATCAACTACTTCTGTATAACATAAAAATCTTGTGCATCAGAGCAAAGAACTAAAGTGTTCTGGAATTTTTAAGTGTTTAGCATTAAGTTTGCCAAACCAAATATTAATTTAGATAGCTCTGTAAATAAATTTGAAAATTTTCTAGTGTAGGTAACAATGAAATGCTCCATGTATTCTTTAGTTTTAAAATGTTTTACATGTGAATTTTCAGCTCTGATACAAAACTGTACTTTTCCTCCCAGAAATCTGAACTATCCCTCCTGCTCCGAGAATTTGGGGAGTGGCCTGGGAAGGTGCAGAGTAAAACAAGAAAGTTGTTCTTTTCCAGTTAGTACCGATTTTGCAGGAGGGAGAGGAAGTGCACTAGGCAGCTGGGGAGTTTTAATTTAATTTAACTTAACTCATGTTTCAGGGGGTTCAGTACATGGTCAGTGGGCTGCAAACCAGGAACATGCAGGTGGAAAGGCAAGACCAAGCAAAACTGTTTAGTTCTTGGTGATCAGGAAGCCAGAGCAGGAAGCAGCTCTAGAGAGGAAGGGCAGATGGATTAGGTAGAGTACCCGATACCCAAGGTCATGCCTCCATGACCTAACCAGGCACATCCACCCAGCCACATCAATCAGGTGCACAGTCAAATTTAACTGTCGCATATGGTGAAAGAGACTTTCTTAGGAGTAAACTCGGCAATGAGCAGAGCCGGGCCTGGGAATGGAATGGAAACCCAATTACATTCAGTGATGGAATCATTGGAAAACAGATCCAAATTTCATCTTATAAATGCTTGAGTAAAACCCCCATTTTGTATCTTGTGGCATCTCTTCCTGTCCTCTGGGGGACAATATAGCAAGGGTTCAAGTAAGGGCTCACGAGGATGGAATGGGGTGGGGGCCATCTATCCATTTCTAATCCATTTGGAAGGGTCCCCAAAGTGTTGCTGACCTTTCAGTTGTCCAGCCACTGAGAACTAACCCTATCTCTTGCCTAGAAAAGGCGGCGGACCTGGGAAATCCCAGACCTCCACAGCTCGCTGATGGAGGAGGCTGTGAGTGAGGAAGATGTGCTGTCCCACAAGCTTCTTGTCTCCTTAGTCGTCATGTCCTTCTTCCATGAAGCCAACATATAAATCTGCAAGGCAGCTTCCTAGGCGACTCCCTGTGGGCTTCGTGTTGGTGGTAGGCTGCACTGGTTTATGCTTAGAATCTCCATGCCATGGGTGGGGATGAGGAACAGCTTTGTAATTAAATTTTTTGTGGTCCTCTTTCTGAGCCAGAAAGACTAATGAAGCCAAAAAGAAACGGAGAACACATGGGAATCAACTGTAGCCTTGCATCATTACGGAAATGCTGAAAAATTTGAATTTCAAATTCTTCTATGGACCAGCATCTTTCAGGCAGAACAAAATGAAGACAAATTCCTCTCTGTCTCTTCAGCCCAGATTGATGGAAAGTGGAATACAGCATTAGGTTTTAGCATGATCCAGAGAAACTGTAAAGTTGTGGGGAACTGGATATTTTTTAGTGGCTTGTGTGTTCAGCATTTTATGACTTTGGGTTTTCCTGAAGCCACACCAGATCTTGCCTGGACAGAAAAATCCTGAGTCTCCAATCCCTAAGGAATAAGTAATTATTTTAAACTCTAAAAATAATAGTTATACACTGTAGAATGACACATCTACATTCTACTTCATGGCCTTCTCCATCGGTGAGTTGAGGAGGCCTGGAATTTCCCAGGTGTGCTGCCTTTCCTAAGCAAGAGCTTGGGAAATGTAAATGAGGGTGGTTCAGAGGAGGAATACTGCCCATTTGGAAAATAGGTTGTCCTGGAACAGATTCAGTACTGAACCCATAAAATGCATTGTGATAGAAGGCTGCACGCTGTCTGACATTAGTTCTACCCATTCTGCAGATAGGAGCTTTCGTTCTCTTTGGTTTGCAACAGAAAGATGAGCTACCCCCACCAGGCCACTGAACCCATCCGAGACTTTTAAATCCTGAAGGCTCTCAGAAGGATCCATAAGTACCTAGAGTACAAGTAACAAGGAATGGGAATGTAACAAGAACCTCTACAGTTAAGTTCTAGTCTCCTGTGAACCTGACAGCACAAGCTGAATTAATTGACAAATAAAAGTGAGACTTAGAGAAGAAGCTGAGCTTGGGCCTGATCCATGATGAAAAGCTTGAGGTTATCACCCTTGTTTTCAGTACCTCAGGAGTAACAAATACAATAGATCACTGAGAGGACAACCAGTTTGCTACATCCTAGAACAATAAAGGTCTTAGGGTGTCTTCAGCTGGTGTAGTTCTGTGCTGGAACATCACAAGTGGGATCACTGGGGTCTTTGTTGTTACAGGAGACAAAAACAGAGTTATATGTGCATATGCTATGGCTGGCCTGTAGGCAGGAAAACTAGGTCTGATCATAGCTTTAATTGTGAAATTATTTTTTTCCCAAAATTATATAGAATTGCTCCTGTCCCTAAGGTATTATACTGCCTCAGGTGTCTGGGAGGTCTGACACTTAGGCATAGAGCCCCAACTTTTTTTTTCTTTGAGACAGGGTCTCACTTTGTAGTTCAGGCTGGCCCTGAGCTCACTATGTGGCCCAGTCAAGCCTCAGATTTACAGCAGTCCTCCTGCCTCCGCCTCCCAAGTGCTGGGATTACAGGCGTGAACCACCACACCTGGCACTGAGGTATGTGGTTACTGGACATCGAACTCAGGACCTTGTGCTTGCCAGGCAGACAATGAAACTACTGAGCTAAATATCCAGCCCCAGAGCCCCAACTTTTAAAGTGCAGTCACCCCTTAATGCCCACAGGAAACCTGTACAGGACCCCCATGGACACCCAAATCCTCAGATCCTTGAGTGTTTTTTACATCGAATGGTGTAGTATCTGCCTATAACCTACACACATCTTCCTGTGTATTTTAACTCATTTGTAAGTTACATGTAATGTAGTGCACTGTAAATGCTGTGCACATAGTGGTTACGTGTATTGTTTAGGCAATGACAATAGGAAGTAAAGTCTGAATATGTGCAGTACAGGTGCAGTGCTTTGGGGGAATATTTTTCATTTCACACTCAGTTGAATTTGTTGATGCAGAACTCCAGGGTATGGAAGACCAGCCAGATGGCTTCCTTCACCTGCCTCTTAGACTCTCTTCACCTGTCCAGGCTGCCCTGTGATTCTGTGTAAACATGTGCCTTTGCGTACAAAGCATAGTTTCCCTACAGCCCGCCCGGGTGCTTGAACTTGCTGTCTCACCATCAGTCTCAGCACAGAGTGTGCAGACCAGCCAGGTCCTTTTGGCTAAGTGACCGACCCCTGGACACTGTCCATGTCCTCTGATGACCTCCATACCACGCTTCATTGGAACTCCAATGAATTCTTTCTTGATTTCAGGAGCAGAGCGTCGGAGAAGTAGCAAGTGAAAAGATTAATCAAGAACATGGAGCGAGAGAAGAGAGCTGGCTGCCCGAGATGTTTATCTGAGAGATCTGGAAGGGGAAGGAGGCCGAGAGACTGGAGTGTTCACTGTCCTGGTGGGGCTGCGGTGGGAGCTCTGCTAGCAGCTGGCTGCTGGTTCCTCGGGGTGTTGGAGGAGACAAAGGCCTCAGACCCTCCTGATTTCTGGCTTCCTTCTGCTTCAGGCTCCAGAGGGCTGAGAAAGCACTTGGTTAAGCAGAAAGCTCTCTGTAGGGGCTTGGAACTATATACCCAGTTCCCCCAGCCAACTGTAGGCAGTTGTGAAAAATTCCAGGAACTCATTCTTTAAAGCTAATGTAACTTTTGTTCTTCAGAGTAAATGTGTGAAGCTGCAATGGGACCATGTGACAGTTTCCCTGAGTAACTTCCTTCCTTAGTGCCTGTGACCTCAGAGGGGAGCTCACCACTCTGACCTGTGTGGTAGAAATCCTTCTCACCTTCAGTCCTGATGTGACTATGACATTACAGACACTGCTGATTTCCAGGGAGACAAGTTCCTTTTCTGGGGATGCTTCAGCTGTTTGAGAGCTCTCCAAGGGTGGGTCTGGGGCTGAAATGGTGCCCACCATGGGCCTTGGCTCCAATGGAGCCAGTGTGTGGGACTCAGGGTAGGTTCTGGGTGGGCTTCTGTCCTCACCTGGCTTAGTGGGTGGGATTTGGGTTAAGGCTCTTCTCCTTTTGGAAAGGGTTGTGATGCTAAGAGTGCAAGTCATAGCCTGAGCCAGTGTGGCCTCGGCTCCCCCTTCTCACACGTCTCAGGACTTCTGCTGAGGACATCTGAGTGGCCATGCCAAGGTGTCTTTGCGGGTCCACTTCCCTTCTGTGTTCTAGTTTCTGGGCCTGAGCATCTTTGTCTCTTCTTTCAGGACTTGTGTGTGTGATCATCCAGTCATTGCCTGGGGCAGATGCTTTCCCTTACACACACACACACACACACACACACACACACACACACACACACACTCCCTCAGGCTCACTGCTACCTGCCTATCAGGTTTCAGCTTAGATATCCTTCCAGACCACCTCCTCCTCTCCTCCCTTCATGGCAGAGCCACAGTCTCCCCCTCCCCCATTGGCTCCATGAGCCCCACTAGGATCACCCCAATTGGGCTGCCCGATTTCCACATGTGCCCAAAGCCAGTGTATCACAGAGTGGCACAGCTACTGGGCACAGCTCAGCACAACAGGGTTGAGTCTCTTTAGGGATGTGATGCTGCCCTTCTGACGCTCCAAGCTTTGATGCTCCCGCTGGTCCCGGAGTGGGTAAGGGTACCTGTGGGGGAACCTGTCACTCATGAATGTGTGCAAGCGCCCAGCTCCCTGCTCATCTGTCCACATATCTGTTACCTCTCCAGCTCCCTTCCCCTTTCCCTTCCATACTCTACTTATTTCCTTAACTATTTATCACTCATCTGTGTATATTCCCACTGATATGTGTTTCCACTCATCATCCATCCATCCGTCCGTCCATCCATCCGTCGCCTATGTACCCTTAATCTGTTCCATCTTCCCTCCCTTCGACATATCTTCCCACACATCTCTCTTTTCTCTGTCCTCCATCCACTTATCTGGCTGCTTGCCTGCCTGCTGTCCTCCCTCCCTTCTTCCCTCCCTCCTTCCCTTCCTCCCTCCTTTCCTTCCTGTCTTCCTCCTTCACTCTTCCTGTCCCGTCACCCAATACTGTGTGTGCATTCTCAGGGGCGGTATCTGTTCTGGCACTGGTGAGCATGAGGCATGCTTTCTGGCCTGGGGAAACTCTTCTCCCTGGAGGGGAATCTTCAGAGTGTCCACTGGGCCTTTATATCTCGAGTCTGCAAAGAGTGAAGCATCTAACTGGACAGAAGTAGGGTCTAGAGCTCTGTACGGGGACCTCCTGATGCCTGCTCTGCTTCTCTGAGAAGGAGGCGCAGAACCCAGAAGGGGACTCGAGTCTACAGCCACAAGTGCTGCGACACCAGTCACCCCCTTCGGGTATGAGGCACATGCTGTGAACACTGTGCTATGTGCTGTGGATGATTGGTGCATTGTGCTTACCTGAAAACGGTCTGACAGAAACGTCTCAGGGCTTTGATGGAGCTTTTCTTCAATAAAGGAATTATCTCAGGGAAGAAAACCTGATGTGTTGATGGCTTCATGTAAGGACACAGAAGCCAGCCACTAGGCTGGGGGGTGGAATTCTTTGGAACTCAGAGTCGCCCCTTCCTAGGTGAGACATGTTGAGAGTCAAAGCTGAGCCTGGGTGTGTGGTCCCTGCTGTGCAAGGAAATGTCCACCATGCTTGTATTTGTGTGTGGTGTGTTGGTTTATGAAACCAACTTCATTATTCAGTTTCTTTATGTCCTTGCCTATTATTTTTAATAGCTCTGTTGAGGTGTAATTTATAAATTATAAAATTCACCCATTTACAGCAAATCCAGTGATTTTTAACATGTTTACAGAGTTCTACAACCCCTGATGCCATCAGCCCCCCAAGGAAATCCTGTTCCCATTAGCAGTTGCTTCCTTTTCATTCACTGAAGGCAGAGCGTCAGACTTTGGGAATGGAGCTGAAGGTTGCAGTGGAAATGCCAGGAAAATGGACATCCCACGAAGGTATAGTATCTACCAATGAGATCTACAGGACACGTGTAAAGCAAGCCCCAGAGGGAGGCCTCCTATGCTTTCCTTAGATCTGGCAGAAGCCTCCTCAGCTCCCTTAACCCTTACATTCTACACATCAGTTAAACCAAAATCATGTGGATGACACCAAGGTCTGCCACCTGCAAAGGCAGTAGTTGGCACCACTGGGGCCATAGTTCCAGTGGCCTCCAAGTACCTGGGTAACTGAGCCTCGTGAAATGAGTCCAGAGCATCCAATGCCCAGGGAGCCCTTCCTGAGCAGCGGTCCCTGGAAGTCTCTTATTTAAAGCAAGTTGACACTTGCAATCATCAATGCAGTGGGTGAGGTCTTACTTATTCCTGAGATGCCTTCAAAGCCTCTTTCTTGTTGTCCCCATACAAAGTTCATTTTCTCTCTCTCTCTCTCTCTTTCCTTCTTTTTCCTTTTCTTTCTTTCCACACAGGGTGGTCTCGCTTTTGTAGTTCAGGCTGGCCTTGAGGTCGGCCTTCAAATCACAGCAATCCTGCCTCAGCCTCCTAGTGCTGGGATTACAGGCGTGAGCCACCACACCCAGTATTGTGGTATGTGGTGCTGATTGCTGGTGGGCGTGAGTCACCACACCTGGTATTGTTGTATGTGGTTATGGAGAATGAACCCGGGCCCTTGCACTTGCAAGGCAGGTGCTGGTACCACTTAGCTAAATCCCCAGTTCCTTCATTTATTTCTGATGACACCAATCTCATTGGTAGCCATATTTTATTTTATCCCATTTTTACACATTGTTTCTGCTGGGCTATCACTAAAGTAAAAATAGAAAATTTTGCCTTGCCTTTTGTCCTCAGTTCTCATTATATATCTAGGTAAAAACAGCCAAGATTACCCATGCCACTGCCTGTGTGTTGGGCTGTTTTGAAATTTTCTTTGCCAGATTAATTAATTCAATATCCTTAATCTCAGTCTTCCACATGGTCTCCTCAGCCTCCTCTCACTTCTCTGGTTGATTTCTCCAAACTTTCCCAGACTCCTCCTTGAGGCCAGTTTCGAAGGCTTCTGAACCACACGGTCAGGCAGTCATGGCCACAGCAACACTCCGGTTGCTCATTTTCTTTCTTTGGCTTTCCCATTCCTGAGACACAACACCCAATGAGTACAGCTTAAAGGAAGAGAACTTCAAATTGATCAGGGTTTGGGGGACTCAGCTCATGGCTGGCAGGCCACAAGGACAAGAATACCCACCTCTGTGCAGCCCATCTAGCCATGAACTCACCAATGGACGGACCCCCACGATCTAATCACCCTCCACTATGAAACTTTTGGGGGACATTTCATAGTACAACCAAAACAGCTTCTTTCAAGAGCTCCAGGCTGGGCATGGAACCACATGACCCTTCTTTGCTGGAGACCTCAAGTCTCTCTGGGAATCTTTACTGTTCCTCTTCATCACTCTCCAATTAACATGGCTTTTGAGAGATTAAAACCGGTAATATTTCTCTTTTCTCTCCCTGGAAACAATCTTGTTTCTCCACAAGAGCACAAAGCCTGACTCGGGTCCACCCCAGGGCTGCAGCCGTACCTCTGAGCCTGTCCCACCTGTCCCTGGAGGAGTCAGGCTCCTCCACAGTTTGCGCATGGAGTCTCCTGTGTGAGGTGGACAGTGAGGTGTAGACATGGCTTTTCTCTCCCTGGCCTGAGGCAGGGCTTGAAACTGCACCATTAGGAAAGTCATTCCTGGGGTGGGTAGGTTGACTCAGACTTGCATGCTGGGAATGGGAAGAGCTGGGGTTCTGGTCACTGTGGGGCCGGGGAAGGCCGCTCATTTTCTGAATTCTTGAAGGTCCTCGCGGGTAAAGAAGTGGGCAGGTGTCATGGTTTGGATATGGTTCATGGTCCGCAAGGGCTCATGGGATTACAGTAGATCCTCCAGCAAGGTATTAAAGGAGGGGACACTTGATCTGACTTTAGGGCGTTAGAGTGTGACTGGGCGTGGAAGAGACCGCGGGGTGGGCGCCATGGTGGAGTCCTCGCGTGGCAAGTGGAGAGAGAGAGAGAGAGAGAGAGAGAGAGAGGGAGAGGTGAAAGGAGTTCTTCCACACCTCCTCCTCCTCCTCCTCCTCCGAGCCTGAGCTCCCCGCCCCTCTTGTGTTTATCAGCGTCCTTGTTGCTGGGACAAACCACCTGCCTCACATGCTAGAGGAGAGCATAATTGGGCTCGTGGTTTAGGCCATGGCAGGCAGGAGCGGGAGGGCTGTGCCAGGGAGGAAGAGGCGGCAGGGCCCAGGCCAGGCCCGGGACCCCAGGGACCACACAGGTGCCGGACAGTCCCCAGAACACCGCGGTGCGCGGCGGAGCGGGACCTGCGTGCTGGCCGCTCCTTCTTCAGGTGTGCAGCGTCAGGACCCGCCCTGGCCTGGACAGGTAAGGAAACTTCCTCTGTGTCTAATTGGAAGCTCACAGCATTCCCAGAGTTAAACATGAGATGGCAACGTCGGAACCCGGTTTCCCACGATCCGATTTTAAGGTGTATTCTGCAGCCTCTTCTCGGCTGGTGGCAGAAAAAGCTAACCAGCCTAGAACGTGGCAGGCCAAACTGCGCATGCGTCCACTCGCAGGCCGTTTCCGAGAGCAATACCCGAGGCGGCCACACGAGGGCAGCCTCGCACACAGTCCTTGCAGCGCGCTCCTGAAGCGAACGGAACCAGATCGGTTTACCGTGGTGGAGCTGTGCTGTCTCACCCTTCCCCGCAGTTCAGAGATGGATAATGCAGGGGTTTGACTTGTTTTTAAGAGGAGATTAGGGGGCTAATTTGAAGAAAATAATGCTTAGTTTCATTTTGAGTCCAAGAGTACAGATCCCAAATCTCTTTTTCTCATTAACCTTAGAGTCTTGGCAAGACGTAAATATATACTCTCGCTGATCCACTAAAATGCATCCGGCCACCCTTCACCTGGCTAGATGTGGGATCCTCCTCAGGGGTAAATGCAGCTGTGGGTCCCCCTCTGCTTTCTGGTCTGTAGCACGCTCTGCTACCAGAAGCAGTAACAGGGCCTAGTCCCGCGCCTGTGTAGGATCGCCGTGTGCACACCGAGCTTTAGAACGCGTGGGCAGAGGAGCTGCTTTGCAGGAAAGGGCCGGGAGGTCACTCTAGCAGATGGGGACGGAGATGGTCCTTCTGCAGCTGGAGGCTTCAGAGAGCAGAGAGGAGATCTGGGGAAGGAGGGTGTTGTGTGGGGAGGGGAGAGGGAGGAGATAGTGACTGGGGTGGCTGGTGGCTACTTGCGATTCCGTGGAGTCGGATCACAGCTCACGGCCCCTGCGACACTGACACGTCGACCCCGTGCGGGGGCCATTCCAAGCTGATCAGGTAGAGAAACCTCTGGAGAGACATGGACTTTGCCAAACCTGGTGGCCCTGGGCTGGGGTGGGCTGGCTGGCTGCACCTGATGGGGTCTTTCAGTGGGACCAAGTCCCTGGCAGCAGCTGCACAGAGGTAAACTGAGGCCCTGAGCACAGCCGGGACTCCTGGCCTCGTCAGCGCTGCACGTGGCCTGAAGGTGGACCAGGTCGCTGTGGTGGTCTCTCCCTCTGAAGCCTTCGCTGGACAAGTGCGGCTTCATACGGGATAGCAATGGTTTTCTTGTGTAATATGGAGTCACTGGTTCTGCCCGTATCCTGACAAGAGTATTTGTGAGTCTCAGAGATTAATTTCAGGGGCCCTTTTCTGCGCACAAAGTATTAAAAATTATACTTTGCTAATGTGCTTGTGAACGGACACTAGGACAGACAGACTCCGGCACGCCGAGGACAGGTCTGTCCCTGGGAATCGCGCCGGCTGCACAGGGCAGAGGCCCTGACCGCGTCGGTAAACTGAGGTATAAAACACTCCCGAAGCGTCTCGGATGGGGCTGCAGACCCGGGCTCTCTGTGCGGATGGGGCCGGAAGCCTGGGAAATCTCCTTGGAGCGACTCCTTTAGGGCCCACTTGTAGGATCTTTTGACCAAGCCAAACGTTTGGGCTTTTACTTCTTTGACGGAGGTGGCGGTGGCGGTGATCCCGGGTCTGCTGTTCCGAAAAGTGGACGATCCCGGGCGCAGCCGCCCACATGGCCACTAGATGGCGCCCTTGCACTTTCCCGCGACTCCTGGGCGCCTGCGGGTCCCGGCGGAGCCCCGAGCGGGTCAGAGCGCGGCCCGCGAGCGGAGGCTGTTTCGCTGAGAGCTCCAGGAATTGCTGCGCAGCCGAGGCGCAGACTGGAGGGAGCCCTGGCTGTGAAACCGCAGCGGGAAGGCACTTTAGGGCTTCACAGTCCCAAGCCCCACGGGGGGAGGGGCGCAGAGCTACAGCCCCCACATCGGTCCGGAGCAGCTGCTTCTCCCGGGAAGTCTCCAGTCGATCGCTCCCCTGGTTCTGCTGCGTGCGCACACCGGAAGTGTAAAAGCGGGCACCCACCTGCCTGGCTCTGCCCAAGGTGGGCACTGCGCTTCCCAGGGCCGCGGCCGGGGTCAGAGCAGAGCTGCAGGGTAGGCCTGCGGCTGCCAGCGATGGACTTCTCCTTCCCCTCCCTCCCTGCTTTGGCACCAACGCCCCAGACATTCCCACCCGGCCCGTGCCCTGGTTTATTTGTGCTGGGGATCGAACTCATGAGCTTTCACTTGACAGTCAGACGGGGGCGCCACTGAGCTACATCCCCAGCCCTGCCCTGGTTTGTTACCTAGAAGTGCGCCCTGTCTGGGCTTCTGGTTTCACCTCTCCATAGCCCCGAGCCCCGTCTTATTTTCTTCTCTTTAAACTTCTCCCTCACAGTGATCTATTCACTGGCGACCTCTTCCTCCTTCTCCTGGGGGAAACTCCCCGCGAGGTCACCTTTTCTTCTCCCTGCGCCCCGGGTTGGTTTCTATCCCAGCCGCACCAGCCTCGATAAAACACTTTGCTGTCACCGACGGCCTGTGCCAGCTTTGCCACTCCATGATCGGACACGCTTTGTCGGGAGCCGCCGCCTTCCCGGGACCAGTGGCGGGAGGCGCCGCGTGTGTGCAGCTGTGCGTCTCCTGCCTCCGTCCCACGCACAGCATTTCCTCATCTTGTACGACGGTGCCATTTTCGGAACCAACGCGGGGCTGTAGTGATTTTGTACGTGTCTGATGCGTCTCTATCAAGACGCGGGGCCGCAGCTGGGAAGGCCCTCCCCGGCCCGGGCGTCGCTTTGGGGGTGCCCAAGCCGAGGGCCCTCTCCGAGCCCCGGCCCCTCCTCCGCTCTGGGCCCCGGGATCCGGCGCGGGGACGTCGGGAGGTGGCGCCCCGAAAGCCGTAAGGAGCCTCCTGCCTGCAGGCGCGCGCGCCGCGGTTCTCACGCTGCAAACGCCCTTTTTGCGCCCTGACCGCCGGGAAGCCCTCCCGGGAGCGGCAGGGCGGGGCGGGGAGCAACCCGCGCTCACCTCCGCGGTTCTGCTGCTCAGCTGTAGAATCCCCGCAGCGCGTCGCGCCGGGCAGGGCCGGGAGGCCGGAGTGGACGCCCCGGTGTCGCCGCGGCTGCTTCGCTGCGGCCCAGGAGGAGCCTCGGTGACCCGAGGGCCGCGCGTCCCCTGGAGGGCTCGCGGAGACCGCACAGCGGGGCGCACACGGCCCGGCACCTTCGAGAATGTCCTCGGCTGCGTGGTCCAGCTGGGCATTCGGAAATCGCCCTCCCGTCCCCTCCCTTGCCAAGGCCTCCGAGTGTCACCCGGGAAAGCAGAGGAGATGGAGGAAGCGCACCTAGGGCGTGGGGGGACGCGAGTGTCCCTCAGGGTTCGAGCCGCTGTCAGCCCCTGTGCCCTGGCTGTGGCCCTGTGGAGCTGGGCGGCGCCCTCCCGTCCCTCTCCCCTCCGGCTGCCCTTGCTGCTGCTCCCCAGCGTCAGAACACGCACAGCGCCCGCATGTCACCCGGCCTGAGTGGGCACCAGTGTGTGCAAACGCCAACTGCCCGGGCCTGTTGACACGCGCTGCAGGTTCGGCATCGCTTGGAGGTGCTCCGGGGTGTCTGTCAGGAGCCCGCAGGCACAAGGACACAGACACGTACTCACATGCGGTGACAGCCACCATGGACGGCAGTGCAGGGCCGCGAGGAGGCGGAGGGATGCAGGCCGGGGGGATGTGGGCAGGAGGCGTCCTGCCATGTTGGTAGGAAGAAAAGGGAAGGGGGTGGCAGGCTTAGGACAGGTGCTGGAGGGTGCGGGGCGCCCCTGTGTACGCTGGTTAGCACGGGCGGGCGCGCAGAGAGCCCAGCGGGGTGTTGGAGCCGCGCCGGTGCGACCCGGGGGCTCGTTCGCGTACACGACGAGGCCGAGACACGCGGCAAGTTGTCCAGTCTCAGGAGTCTGCTGTTCTCGGAGGGCAGAGCTCTCGGTCCGCAGCCAAATATGGTGACAGAACCCACGGGGCGACAGAACCCAGGAGCACAGGTAACCGCAGACCCCTCTGGTCCCTCCGTGCCCGTGGCTCGCACAGTGACGCGGCACTGGCCTCCTGGACGTCTCATCGGGACAGTCTTTCCGCCTTCTGTGGAGTCCGGCCGGCAGGACGGAGCGAGCTGGCGCCTGTCAGCGGTCTCTCCTCCAGCCACCGGTTCCGAGGTGAGACAGGACAGACATCGGGAGATGTCCGTCTAAGGTGCGCCGAGGATGCTTGGACAGGGGCAGCTCCTTGGCAGGAGGGGCGCGGGCTGGCTTTGCCCGGCTTCGTGTTGGAGCTCTCTCGGGGCTTCTCTGCCGGGCGGCCGGGGCCTTGCACAGGGCGCAGCTCCGCTTGTGGGCTCAGCGCTCTGCAGGTCTTGTGTGCACCAGAAACGGGACCGTCTGAGGCACCAGCGCCAGCAGGGTCAGCAGACTCAAGTGGCCTAGCATTTGCATGCGTGTGTGTGTGTGTGTGTGTGTGTGCGCGCACACACACACACACAAGCATGTACTGTGGAGTGGTCACGCTGCTTGAGTTCTAGCGACACGCAGGACCAGCATGGCGCGTGTGAGAGAGGGAAGACCAGCTTTTCGCGGGCTGCTGATTAGATGGGGCGTTGGCTGGTGTACAAGAAGCAGCCTCTTCACATCCAGTCAGATGGGAAAGTCTTGGTGGAAAAACCTTTGACAGAGATTCTGCAGCAGTGGATGAAGCTGAAATCGGAAAAGCCCCTTCGCTTGGAGTTTAAGTTCCTCCATGCCGGTTGCGGTGTGACCCTGGCCCTTCTCATCTTTTCCCTTTTCTTTCCACTCTCCCTCACTTCCTACCAGGCACCGCTGTGCTCTGGGGAACGGAGAATCAGGCTGCTCAGGCTCAGCGCGGTCAGCACTGAGGCCCGTTCCCCTCGCGGTATGCTCGGCCCGGGTCTCTAGCTATGAGAACCCCACTCCCTGTTCTGAAAACTGAAAAATATTATTAGATGCTGCCCGATGCCTCCGGGTGTGACCAGTGACTTGCGTGAACACCGACGAGGGGGAGAGAGGCAGACCGCTGAGTCAGCCCCCCCGTGGGGCTCACCAAGACCTCTCTGTGCCTGGGAGGGACCTGCTGGGGCTGTCCGCCGCTCAGAGTCCGAGCAGTGCGTCTGGGGTGTTCTTACACACCCGTGGTGTGAAAGTAAGTGAAAAAAGCTGAGCAATAGAACCCCAGTCAGGAGAGGAACTGTCATGGTGGGTCGTCCTGGGTGCTTCTGACAGAAACAGACAAGTGAGTGGAGGCGTCTGTGAAAAAAAGACAGAAACAACCTTCCCTGTGATTCCCTGTCAGACTTTCCCTCACCCAGAAAGAGCTGCAGGCTGGCAGAAGGCTGTGTTGGGTGCCAGACCCCTGGGCAGTTCTGTTTCTCGAGTGAACCAGGTTCTACAGTGTCTCTGTGGCCTTGACCGGGGAGCAGAGAAGTGGGCACCAGTGTTTTCTGGTGCCCCTGCCAGAGGCCCAGCCTCGGATTGTGCCAAACGCTTAGCTGTGACTGACGCTGTTGAAGGCATGCACATCTGCCGCCCACGACATCCCGCAGAAGGGGGCCATGTGACTCAGGAATCCGCGGCCCGGGAGGCTGTCAACACCCCGCCGCTCTTCCTGTCCAGCCGAGCTCTTCTCTCTCTTTCAACTCCGTGGTGTTGATGGGTCAATCAGTGAGGCTCTGGCTGCTGGTCCCCTGGGGTTCTGCTGGGCGCCCTGAGCTTGTGAGTGTGTGAACCCGTCTGCTGGCCGTTGCATACTTGTTTAAAGTGCTACCATGTGCCGCTGGGAAGCGTTTTTATCTTGTTCATTTGACCGTTGGAAGAGGCCACCCCTGCTCCGAGTTCCTCACATCCTCAGGATTGAGTAATTACAAGCATTTGGGGACACATCAAAATGGGCCCTTTTCATGTAAGTCCGTGCTCTGACCACTTGAATAATTGGGAGCACAGGACTGGAAACTCTCCTAAGTGAGATCATGCCGTTGTTTATGGTTATATTGTTTCAGAGGAGAACTCCCTAACAAGGGAGACAATGATATATTTATAATAAGAATGACAGATTTACACAGTTTCTATCATTCTCCAAAGTCATTTTGGTCTCTCAGACACTCAGGCTCCAAAACTTGAAGTGATCTTCTAACTTTTCTGTCTATGTGTCTCATGATCAACAATTATCAAGGTCTCCACAATTTCCATCTTTGACCAAACGTGTGTGTCCTTACCAGAAGATGAACTCAGGACCTTGCACTTGCCAGGCAGGCAGGCGTGCTGGTGAGCTACATCCCCAGCCCATGTTCCCTTGTTTCCGACCTTCATACATCTTTCTTAAACTCTGGGAAGGGTGGTCTCACAGATCTCCTTCCTTCCTTTCTTTTATTGTTCATCTTCCAACCATTTCTTGGGCCCCAGATTACCACTGTGGTATGACAGTTTAGCCCAGCGTGTATGGGCTAAATACAATAATCTATCATGTTGCACAACTTCTGAGGGTCAGGAACTCAGGAGCATCCTAGGCACAGGGTTCCGACTGAGGATCTCTCTTGGGGACCTAGTCAAGGTGTTGGCTGGTGCTGAGGTTCGACGAAGGCTTCCCTGGGCCTGGAGGGGTGGATCCCCTGACTGTGGGCAGGAGATCTCCGGTCCTCCCTAGAGTTGAATAAGAGACCTCAGTCCCTCATCACACGAGTGCTCCTTATGTGTCCTACAGGATCAGGCACAAAGTGTCCCTGCACTCTGGTCATACAGTTCTTGCTCTCTGCAGAAAATGTGTCTTCAGGTTAGGTTGAGTGACTTGTTCCTCTCTGGACACACCCTGTGTTCCCTCATCCTTCGTCTCTACTGTTTGCCATCAACTTGTAAAGCTCTTGCCTTTCTCTTATCCTGGTTTTCATCACCAAGCCCTGTGGATTTCACATTCTCTGTTATTATATTACAGTCCCATGCCCCGCATACACCCAGGATCAGACACTTGGTCCTTCCCACAAATCCTGCAGGAGCATCTCCCCTGGGCTCCTCCCCCTTTGTCTACTTCCCCACTGATTTTTGTGATGCTTTAAAATCCAGTCATGTCTGCTCTTTGCTTAAATTCATTCCCTGGATTTGTACCAGTGACTGGATACATCGAGGTTCTGTGTGTGGTCACCAAGACCCTCTGCCTGGCCCCGGCCTGCTGGTCCTCTCTGGACTCTCACTTGCCTCTTGCAGCCCCGCAGGCTCACTGTGACACACACCAGCTGGTACCTCCACCTGTGCCTTGTTCAGGTTTCTCTTTGGAGGTGGCACCAAGAGCCAGTGAAGCTGAGCCCCAGAGCTCCAAGAAATTCTGGGGAGAAGGGAGCTTTATACCTGGCAAAGTAGGGGGGCCCAGGCAGTAAGGACAAGGTTATCTCTAGACTCTGAAAGTTGCTAGTTAAATTTCCTAATGATCAACAAATTGGAAGTCAGGTCCTATCCTGCATCCCTTGTAAGCCAGGCATGTCACTGTCACGAATCTCTCACAGTCCTACTGCTGGCAGAGAAAAACATGTGGGGCAATTCTGCACTCGTGCACTTTTAAATTCATTTCTAGATTAGTGGGGAACAAGCTCCTCTCACTGTGTGCTAGAATCTACTTCCACATTTTCCAAGGGGTCCTACCCTGCTCTGGCCGAGCACACTCAATGTTGTAAGATGAGGTGCGCACCCCATTAGACTGGGCCCTGGACACCCTCAGGGTCTTCATTCCAGGATCCCCATGCTGACTCCAGTTTATAGATACTTCTTTCTTTTTATATAAAATGGTGTAGTAAATATACAGAACGTTTGCACATCCACATGACTTAGAATGCCTAATATGATTTAAACGCAATTTAAATTGTTGCATTGTTTAGGGAATAGTGAAAAACATTTGAGTTCAGAGCACATGCATTTCCCCTTCTGAGTAGTTTTAGTGTATTGTCTGTTGACTCTGCAGGTGTGGAACCGAGGCAGAAGACAAGGTGGGCAAAGCTGGTTGGGGGCAGGAAAGTGTGACCAGATCCCAGGAGAACACACGGCAAATAATTCTCAGGAGCCAATGTGTGAGCATCTTGTGGGATCCTGCGATCTGTGGAATGAAAAAAAAGACAGGGGGCCCTGGGAAGCTCTACTGTACTTTTTTCGCAGTAACCCACCCTGTGTGCATCCAGGGTGTTATTTTCTTTTATATTCTGTTTTATTTTGGTTTTTACTTTTCCTCTTTTTTACTCAGCCTAAGTTTGCTGAGTAGCCAGTTTCTTATCTTTTAATTATTCCTACTTCAAATAAAGGTGAAACTTTGGCATTATTTTTGCTTGTTTCACTCAATTCTTTGTTTGCAAAGGAACCTGGAAACTATCTGTGGAAGGGAGGGAGTTGCAGCACCCCAAACCTGGCAAAGCCCATGGCTATAATGTGAGTGTAGTTGACTATTAAGGGGAGGAGGAAAGAAATTGCAAATTCCCTCACACTTCGCTAAAAGGAGGACGAAGGTATCATTTGCAAAGGTCCGCGTCTACTCTGAGCTGTTAGAACTTGGAAGGAGACGGATACCCGTGTCTCGTGGTCCTTTTGGGGTGACACTGCCCGAGGCTGCCCTACTGATGCTTGGCGGATGTCTGTTCCGTGGTGTGCGGTGCTCCTGGGTGCTCTGCCAATGTCTCCCTTCCTTCCTACTCTGGTCCCGCAGTGGGATCGCGTTTCCTGCTCCCTCGTGGTTGAGTGGCGTCCAGTGACTTCCTCAGGCTGACCATAGTGTGTGGATCACATTAGCCACACTGGACATTTAATTTCCAGGACAAAGCCCTTCACAGCGCGGATTGCCGCTGCTGCTGGGGTTCTGTGCCTTGCAGATGGTTACTGTTCATGGAACCCCGATCTCTGGGCAGAGCTCCCTTGCTGAGCTGCAAAGGACACTATCCTGATCTTTGCCTCGCGGAGATCTGGAGTTGTTCCTTTCTGCAGCACAACCTCAGATATCCTAACTGATTCATGGTGTCCTCATTCTTGGCGGCCTTGTTCGTCCAGTCACCTTCTGCTTCCCTCGTTCCCTCCACTCCCTCTCTCACTTTCTCTTCCTTTTCTCCCCCTTTCCTTGCTTCCTTACTTTCTGTGGCACTAGAGATTGAACCCAGGGGTGTTGAAAAATATTCTTGCTATGTCACTGCTTCCCAGGCTGGCTCCAGCCTATGATCCTTCTGCCTAAAGGTCCCAGATTGCTGGGATTGCAAACTTGTGCTGTCACTCCTGGCTTATCAATTCCCATTTCTTGAGAATATTTTTACAATTGGCTTATTAGAAGGTCAGAATATATTATCCCTTTCAAGACTGGGAAAAGGGGAGCTGTGATTTAATATTTCTGGCAATTTAGTTCAGTGGTCTGAGGTCTCAGCATGACCTCAGTGTGCTCTGTGAAGTTAACGAGTCCTGGCTTGAAATACATAACCCGGCTTTAGTCATGGCATTGCACTGCAGGGAATGGCCACCCCTGGTACTAAACAGAACCGAGTATCAGCTATGTGCCAGGCACTGAGTGCACCTTATTTCATTATTGCTACCACTCTGTAAAGTTAGCTAAGTGTCATTCCTATTTCTCGATGATAAAACTAAAGGTCAAGGACCTAAATGTTTGCCTAATCCCCTTTGCCAGCAGATCCAGGATTCAGATCCAGTTCTGGATGCAGAAGTCCATGTTTTTTTTTTATTAGACAATCCTCCTTTACAAATTTCTAGGAGTAGGATGAAAGGTGCCTTTTTCCTTGGGAATATTTTTCTTGAAAATATTAGCACTGTAGTATTCTGTGTTTGGTTGGATGCCATATTTTCATTCATTGAATCATTCATGAACTCATTCATAAATTTATTCACTCATTCAGTAGCATTTGTTGAGAATCTATCAGGTTCTTGGGTTTGGTTAACTGGTTATGACTTATGTCTTCTACATCAGTGGTCTTATAGCATTCTCTTGGGAGAATAACAGGGCACAGGTAGGTCCAGAAGACTGGCCTCCAAAGGAATGTGGCTCCTGGTGTGGACAGGGTCTGGAACTGTAGCAGAGAGTTTTAGAAGTTTTGACTGGGCTGGGTATTTAGCTCAGTGTTTCCATACCTGCCTTGCAAACACAAGTTCCTGAGTTTGATGTCGGTACTGCATAAACAACAAAACAAAACAAAAGCAATAGAAGTTTTGTCTTCTATTTCTCTCTGAGAGTCTTCCCTCTACTCTTTCTCATTCCACTCAGTCCACAGCCTGCAGGTCAATAGCATTTTCACCAGCTATGGTCTCACTGCTCCTAAAGGTCTCAGTGTCAATGGCTTCCATATTTTCTCCTCTACCCTGAAAGGTGCTCACCCAGCTCTGTCCTCCTGTGTAACCTCATCTCCCATATTTTTTATTTAGAAGGTAAGTGGCCCTTCTTTAAAAATGTGAGATAGAAGCCTGTCTCTTTGGGGGCATAGATAGATTTCCTTAAAGTGGGGCCTTTGTCATTTTCTCTTGATAGCTCAGGGTTGGTTGTAGAACTGTCCAAAAGGGAAAAATGAAAAGAACCCTCTGATTATGCACTCCTCAGATGGCACGGATAATTTGAGCAGAAACAGCTTTGCTGCTCTGGGCAGTAAAAAAAGTGACTGTCATGTATGAAAAGCGTGAACCAGAGTTGCTATGTTCCCTTCTTGTTTTTAAAGCCCCGACAGGCCAAGTCACATATCTGGGTCAGAGGGTCTATTGATTACCTGTCAGGCCTGGACGTGTAGGTGATCAATAATACTAACCTACACAAAAGGTGGCCTTGAATGCAGAAATCTCATCACGTTGACCATCTATTTCTTCTGGTCTGTAAGTGATTTTCAAAGAAGTGAAACTCTGTAAACTAGAACCACAGGTGCCCCAAATCCTGACAGTGTTCATCGAAGACAAATTCTTGGAATTGTTCCCGACAAGGTGACTGTTCATTTGTTCTCTTAGCCCCCAAAGAGCCATAGGACAAGCATGGAGGCAGAAAAGATGACATGAAGGCCTTGCAGCAGAAGGAACAGAGCAATGGAGGAGAAGTACTTTATTAGGAAGGTGTGAAGACCAGGACCTTGGCCTTGAGTTTAATGAGGTGCTTAGAGTAGAGCAAAGCACTTAATTCTCATTTTTCCCATTTCCCTACTCATCTTATAACCCCTCCCCCATATATACAAACTTGAGGGAAGCACTTAAAAAAGTGCTGACGATGGGCCGGGGATATAGCTCAGTGGTTCCGGCGCCTGTCTTGCAAGCGCAAGGACCTGGGTTCAATCCCCGGTAACCACATAACAATACTGGGTGTGGAGACTCACCCCAGCGACAACCAGTACCACTTACTAGTGCTGGGTGTGGTGGCTCACGCCTGTAATCCCAGCACTCGGGAGGCAGAGGCAGGAGGATTGCTGTGACGTGAGTTTGAGGCTGAGCTCAGGGCCAGCCTGAACCACAAAGTGAGACCCTGTCTCAAAAAACCTTAAAAAAAAAAAAAAAAGTGCTGACAACCTGTGACCAAGGAAAGTCCTAGGAAGGAGGAGGCTGGCACAGCCTGGGTCACCCTCTGAGGCTCTCTTCATGCATCTGGTTCTTCCGGAGATGGGTGTCACAGTGGATACTGGCTTCTTGTGTGTGACACGTGCCACAGGCTCTGCTCTGAGGTTTATGCCGACAAGGGCTGTGTCACAGAAATTGCAGTGTTTCTTGGGGCTGCCGACCCAATATCCAGTTTCCGTTTCTCTTCTAAAGGGGACCCTGATTGTGTTGATCTCCATCTCTCATGGTACAGCTCTAGGAGGCATGAGTTGTGGCCAGAAGATCAGCACGTGGAAGTTTCCTGTGCCCAAGGTGATCCCGGGGCTGAGTCCAGCCTGCACTGGTCCCGTGGTTGATGCGGGTGGCCTGTTGATGCAGGAGAGGCTGGTTCCTGCTGGAAAGGCCTGTTTTCCTTATAGCACAGCCATGTGATCTGGCCCACTTATCTCTGAACCCCTCTCTCTGGCTTTGTCCCGCTTCCCTCTGGGTCTCTATATTTTCCTCCTGTAGGTGTCTATGTTCTTTTTCTTTTCCCCTTTCATTTCTTTTCTTCTTCTTCTTTCCCTCCTTTTCTGTCTTAGTTTTTTTTTTTTAATTATTATTGGGACAGAATATCTGATATCCAAAGTAAAAGGAGGCAAAGTTCCTTCTGGCTTGCAATTTGTAGAGGTTTAGTCCAAATTTGGCTGGCTCCAAGGCAGCGTGGCATGTGGCAGACAGGTACAGCAATGGAAAAACAGTCCATGGAAGGCAGGCAGGTGACAGCAAGCAAGTATCTTTAGCAGTTCCTTTTTTTCCTTTTGCCCCTTTTATTTTCTATCTAGGTTGCCAGGATTAGAATGGTGCTGAACTAAATCAGTGGACTGATGTAGTCATCACTCACCCTTCACCTTAATGTTTCTCTGGAATCAAAAACCCCACCTGTGACTGCATGAGGCTCTGTCAGGACGTCCAGACACAAGCCATAGTACCTGCCCCCTTTTCTTACAGTACTTGGGATTAAACACAAGGCCTTGGCATAGCAGATGCTTGTTAAATGGCATTTCCTCTCTCTGCTCCTCTCCTATGTTGCATTCACGAAGTTAAGAGAAAAATAAGACCTGCTTTTGAGAATCATTTCTACAGTAACATGTGGGACATGTTCACACTGGTTGTTATGATTCCTCTTCTTCTCCATCCAGGGTTGAATCCTCTCTGAGAAGCCCAGCTTCACAATTTAATTCCAACATTGGGGAGCACTGTGGGCTGGGTGGCTAGTGGCATGGAATTGGGAGCAAAGCTTAGAACCCAAAGAATGATGGGTGAAAGACCCTGGACCCAGATAGTTTCCATCCCTGAAAGCAGAGTGCTAATGATTGCCCAGAAGCTCAGTGCTATTGTCTGATTAGGCTGAGCCAGTGTTTTGAGTTTTAAATCACTGTTCGGAGTTGGCCTGGAAGCAACATTTGTGTACTTTACAGTGGGTTTGGTGACTGTAGATTTCCTCCTATAGATCTCCTGGTCACAAGGCTGTATCTCACACACAGCTGGTACACATTGCTGAGAGATCGGTCCAGAGACCCAGAGGCCATCTGTGGTTGAGCAGCAGCCCCAGCTGGGATCCCAGCTGATAGCTGGCACAGGTCTTGGGGCCCCAGAGCACTGGAGTACTGCTGTAGGCTCATCCTTCACACCCGGCTCCTCCTCTTGCTCTCTCACTGTCACCCTCGGATGCTGCCCGGGTCCCTCCCCTGCCCAATACTTGCCTGTCCTTTAGAGTTTGAGTCCATCCATGTAGAAACAAGAACACTATGACTAATTATAAAATCATTATATGATTAAACTCAATTAACTTCAAATAACCCTTGAAATTTGCTTAATGTCAGCCCTTGGCCCTGCTTGAACTGCTAAATATTACTCTCCCTTGAAATTCTGTTGGGATGAGCTGATTCTGGACCAGCACCTGGTGCTCCATGGAGACACATGCCTTGTCCTGCATGACAGGAAGTGATGGAGCAGTACTGGGGACCTAGGGTGCAGAGGAGGGGGAGGGTTGGAGAGACAGTGGAATTGGAATTGGGGAGCCTATGTCTCTGCAGGGATCATTTCATGAATTGCTGGTGGGAACCTGAAGTGGCCATTCACCTGAGCTCCCATGCGTTTGTTGACATCATTGACCATGAACTTGGCTCCTGTTATGCGTTGGATGGAATGCCCCACTATGCTTATGTTGAAGTGAAGTCTTCACACCTTTAACTCAGCATGTAAATGCATTTAGAGGTCGGATCTTGGAAAAAGTAGTTAAACAAGTGCACGTGATTGGGCCTAGCCCAAAATGATCAGGGTCCTTCGAGGAAGAGCAATTTGAATAGACACCTACACAGGGAAGATCATATGGAGACTCAGGGTGAGTCATTGGTGGCACAAAAAGCCACCAATAAGCCCATAGGCAAGGCGTTTGGAGGAACTGACTCTGCTGACACCTTGCTTTGGACCTGCAGCCTCCAGAGCTATGAGACTTTCCATCTCAGCCATCCAGGCCATCCCACACGTGGTACCTTGTCACAGCAGCCCTAGTAAAAGAACAAAATATCTTTACGTTCTGGTTCCTTATTACCCTTGAAGTTCAGACTGAATGCTCATAGCACAGTGCGGGGGATGGGAGGCATGCATCTCTCACCCTAATGATAAAGAGAAAACTGATGGTTTAGGAAATGACCCAGTGTACGAGGGAGACGGCAGCCCCAATAACTTGGAAGAATGACCAAGAACCGGCCGAGTACCCAGTGCCTGTGACTCCTTGTCAGTGAAATGAGAACAGGGAGAGTGGGTACTTCGTAGGGTTGTGAGGGCTAAAACAGCAAACTAAACTTGTAACTACTTGGTGTAGAGGAAGAACTGAGAAATGTTAGCGGTTGTATTCAGTTTCCATTTTTTCTCATTATTCTCAAAATAGTACAGTAAGATAACTATTTGTATTAGGTATTACAAGTCACCTAGAGCTAGAATCTGAGGAGGCTATGTGTATGTTGAATTCACATACAAACGCCATGCCATTTTCTAGAAGAGATCTAAGAATCCTCAGATTCTGGCATGTGAGGGCAGCCTCAGAGCTGACCTCCTTAAATGTGTCAGGGAATGAGTGTGTTGACGTGCAGTTCTGTAAGTTGGATGTGTGTGTGAGTGTGAGTGTGAGTGTGTGTGTGTGTGTGTGTGTGTGTGGTGGGGCATGAATGGATTCTTTCATCATGCTGGAGAGCTTCTTGTACCTGAGATGAATCGGCTCCCATGCTTGGTATCTGTTTATTTTTTCTCCTGGTTTTCAGACAAGCACTACTCTGAGGACAGTCACATTTCTAGTCACACAGCCCCTGCATCTCATATTCTAAATCTCTTTTGCCTGGGAGAGCCCAGCCCCTTCCTTGTAATAGCCCAGCTAGTTAGGTCAGGCTCACCGAGGACGACCTCCTTCCTGAAGGCCAAGTGATCTGAGACCTCAGTTAATCTGAAATCCCTTCTACGAAGCATCCATAAGGCTAATCTTGGGATGGTTGCCTGGGAGAAAGTGTGTGGATACTTGGGAAGGAGAAACCCGGGGATCATGTCAGCATTTTGTATCTCAGAGGAACTTTTGTTCTTCTGTGCTCATCAGTCCTATTCTGTTTGTGGAAATCATCTTGTATCCATACCTGTTTGTCTCTAAACCTTTTCACTGCATTTACAGAGGTGCAGTAACATCAAGTATGACTTAATCATTTTAGTCACTTTCTTCGGCAATTTTTTGTTGCTATAACTAAATACCAGAGACGAGGCACTTTATAAAGAATAGTGGTTTCTTTAGCTCAGAGTTCTGGAAGATGGCAAGTCTAAGGGTCAAGAGCCAGGAAATGGTATCTTGTGTCAACCCACATAGAAAGGCAGAAGTGCATGCAAAAGAGGAAGTGCTAGGACAGTCCACTCTGGAGATATTTAACCCCCTCTTGTCATTGCAACATTAACCCATTTATGGGGAGGTTCTACCTCCACAGCCGACCCGCTCTCAAAGATCCCATTTCGTCTGGTTAGTTTTTGAATGAGCATGACTTGAGGATGTGCTGAAAATGTGACTCACTCTCTGCCCACTGCCTCTTCCCCCTAAGACTTTTGCACTGTGTCTGGGGCCCCAGGCTGTAGTGGTCATTGTGAGGTAGTAGAAAGTCCTACCGATTCTCCCCAAAACGCAGCACCCATCAGAGGTGAAGGCACTCTGTTCTGTGTGACACCGACCACTGTAGCTCTGACTAAACTCAAAGCTTCTCTCCTCCCCAGCACAGGCAAGCTGTGAGCACAGTGGCAGCCTGCTTGCTCTGGTCCTCCTTCTGCATCTCAGTAGGTCTCCTTCTGTTTGGCCCAAAGCAAGACCATGGAAGGAAAAGGAGCAATGAGGGAAATCATTATACTTGAGGTCTTGACAGCTTGGTCTGCCAAAGCTCCTCAAGTGGCTTAAACAACAGACACTTCTCATTATTGTGGAGTCTGGAAAGTCCCAGACAAAGTGGTGACTGCACGGGGTGATTCTGGTGAGGACTCCATGCCACAGACAGCTGGCTCTTCACCGAGTGCCCACGTGTCAGAAAGAGACCAAGCAAGGTCTCTGGTGTTCCATCATGAGGATCTGTGTGGTCAGCTTTCCTGGGACAGCTGCCTGATCCTCATGGATTAAAGGAGGAGAGGTTCAGTTTGGCTCATGGTTGCAGAGGTTCTAGTCCATGGTGAGCTGGCTGTGAGACAGGAACATTGCAGTAGAAGGGAATGAACCTCATGGCAGCTGTGAAGTGGAGCTGGGGGAGCAGTGCTAGATAGGAAGGGGTCGGGGCCAGATTTAGTACCTAAGGTCACACCTCCATGACCCCGCTAGATTTACCCAGAAGTGTCCTCGGTGGCTCCCTGGGAAATCAAGTTGGTAATTGAGCTTAACCATACAAGGCCCTACCTTCACATCCTTATCAGGAAAGGTAACTGCTGGTTTCCACCAGGCCTCAGAAGAACTCCCTTTATCCCTGGCGTGTGGGTGTTGCCCTGTTGCGTCCAAGGCCACATGTCTACCCAGCCCCAGCTTGTCCATCAAAGGAGGCAGGCCCTCAGGACAGGCCTCCTGAGTGTACTTGGGGTCAGATTTTATTGTTCCTCTGGCCTTAGTGTCCAGCCATGATTTCACATGAAATGGAAGCTAGCTAAACAGTAAGAAGAGTGCATTTCTGCCTCAGAAAGGCCCAGGCTTGGTTCTTTTTCTCTGTCCTCACAGCACTTTGCAGCATGTTTTATACAACAGAGGTGCTTAATAAATATTGTTGACTGATTCACTGGGAAAAAGGTGGTCCAGACATGCCTTCTGGAAATGTCCAATAAGCCCCATTATTCCTTTTTGCAGTCAGTTGTCATGGAATAGGCCTTTTGGCATTAATCCCGAAAGGGCAGTAAACAAAGAGGGCCGTATAATTTTATTGTCCCTGGTTCTCCATCAAGCCGGCTTCCTTGCCGCCATCCACCTCTCTGCCTCATTGCTCCTGAGTTCACCCCTAGTACAGCTGTTGGATCATGCTAATAGCCCCTGCATCTTCATTTTGAACAATAATGTTTGTTTCCAGGATAATTGAATCCAGTGGGGACACAAAGGGTGTAGAACACTTTATAACACTTGCTGTGAAAAAGAGAAAATAAAGAATTTCCTTGGTGGCATTTAGTTCAGGGAACACAATGCATCAGAGTTGTCTTTATCTACTTATGTTTCAGTGATTCAATGCTGGGGGAAAATAGCCTCAGACATCAAATGTGAAGAGCACTTCTGGCAAAGCCTGTCGGCTTAATTCAGATGTTAAATATTTTCAGGAAGGTCAAGTGCTCAAGGCCTGCCTGTTTTGTCCTTTGCGTGAAACTGGCTCAAATGAAAGGGAGCTAATCAGGGGCCCCAACCTGGGATACACTTCGATGTTGAAGGGGTCAGAGGTCTCAATTTTGCAGAAAACCAATGTTTCTGCTCTGGGGCTCTGAGAAAAGAATCTGAAATGTGGGTAATTTCATTATGTAAAATCCTTTTTTTCCTAGGAAATAGAAGGTTTATTTAAGGTTGATTACAGTTGGCACTCTCACCTACCAGTTTTTAATTCTTAAAAATTTTTGATTCGTATGTATTAATTATACACAGACGGGATTCAGTGTAACATTTCATTATGTATGTCCTGAGTGGATTCATCAAACCCAGCCTCCACCTGTCCATTCCTGTCCTCCCTGCCCTGTCTTTACTCAACCTTTAGCCATTGTTCTTCAAGTCAACTTTTCTTTAAACTTTCACCTAGAAGAAAGAACAAGTGGTCTTTGGTATTTGTCGTATTGTCTGGCTTATAACTTAACATAGTTTTCTTCAGTTATGTCCATTTTATTGCAAAAGGTAGAGTTTCATTCTTCACGACTGAATAATACTCCACTTGGTATATAGTCCATATTTTCTTTGTTCATCTATTGATGAGCACTTAGGTTGATTATGTATCTCAGTTATTGTGAGTAGCACTTCAGTAAATATGGGTGTGCAGGGGTCTCTGTTGGGTGCTATTTTCATTTCCTTTGGATAATCCCCCGAACTGAGATAGCTGGATTGTATGGTTGATCTGTTAGAGGAACCTCCGTAGATATCCTCCATTTTGGCTCCATTAACCTACAGTCCCATCAACAGTGTACAAGAGCTCTTTTTTATCCATCTTCTCACTAGCATTTATTATTTTTAGTTTCCTTGATAATAGCCGTTCTAACTGGTGTGAGATGACATTATACTTCTGTTTTCTGTTTCCTGAAGGCTGATGATACCGAACATTCTTTAATATACTTGGCTGTTTATATTTCATCTTTTTGAGAAATGTCTATTCAGATCATTTGCTATTTTTAAATTGGATTAATAGGGATTTTGATATTCAACTGTAGAGTTCCTCCCATACATTCTGGACCTTAATTGTTCATCATATGAACAGTTGGCAAATGTTCTGTCCCGTTCTCCAGGTTGGCTATTTTCATTCGGTGGATTGTTATCTTTGCCGTGCAGAGACTTATCAGTTTGATGTAGTTCTGTTTGACTGCTTTTGATTTTATTTCCTGAGATTTTTGGGTCATAAATAAGACATCGCCTGCACTGATGTCTTAAAGTATTGCCGCAGTTCGCCTGTCTGTAGTTTGCCCAGTTAGGCAAGTGGGTATTTGCTGAAGGCACAATGTCACAGCCTCTTGGGGGAAGAGGAGCTGCCACCCTTCCTCAGGTCCTGTGCTGATCTCCAGGAATGAGTACAGATGCTTCTCTCTCTCCTTGCTGCTGTGTCACCACAACAGGACTGATGCCCTGAGCCCTGTCAGGAGGTCCTAGAGTTTCAGGTCTCAGAACTACAGTGGTGCTTTCCACAAAACATGGATTCACACTCGGAGAAGAATCTCTATCACACTGATGAGTCCACAGGATGCAAAGATTCTTTTTCTTTTCTTTTTTTTTTTTTTTTTTGAGACAGGGTCTTGCTTTGTAGTTCAGGCTGGCGCTGAGCTCAGCCTCAAACTCACATCACAGCAATCCTCCTGCCTCTGCCTCCCGAGTGCTGCCAGGCACTCAGGTGTGAGCCACCATGCCAAACACTGTGGTATGTGGTACTGGTTGCTGCTGGGTGTGAGTCTCCATGCCCAGTGTTGTATGTGGTTACTGAGGATTGAATCCAGGCCCTTACGCTTGCAAGACAGGTGCCAGAAACAGTGAGCTAAATCCCTGGCCCTGATGCAAAGATTCTTGATTCAAATCTCCCACTTGGACAGGTGAAATTTAGGGAATTACATTTCTATGTTCAATTTATCTTAGTGACTAGCTGTAGTGTAGAAAGGTAACAGGAAACAATTCCATAAGATGAAATTCTTTATTAACTCAATTAAACATATACATTAATCAGTTTTAGTATAAACAGTTAAAATGAAGTATGCAATTAGAATAAAATTTTAAAACTGTCTCCTTTATTTATTAGCTATCCTCACAGAGAAAATTAGGAAGATATGGGAGGAAGTAGTGAGACACCAGACAGAGGGGCTGCTAGCATGTGTAAGGTCTTCTGGTTCAATCCTGGCACTGCGAAAACAAAATAGCACCCCCAAATAGAAGATAACTTCAAAATCAAACAGAAAACATGTAAACTTGTACTTTCAAGGAGGGAATTGTAAAGTTTAAAACAGAATTTTGGGAATGATTTTCTGCTTCCTTGGATCCCTGGGCTCATGGGTGTAGTGTTGTTTACTAAGATACCGGATATTTGAACTACCGAGAAATATCCAGAGGAGATTTAAGGATTTGGCATCTCAGAACCTTAAATCAAGAGGTTAAATCTGCCACATTTTTAAAGGTGACCGAGTAATTGTACATATTTATGAGGGTCAGGGCACTGTTTTGATTTATGTATGTTTTGTGATCAAATCAGAATAAGTAGCATTTCCATTTCCTTAAGCTTTTTATTATTTCTTTATGGTAGTTACATTTAAAATCTCCTCTTCTAGCTACCTTGGGATACATAATATATTATTATTAGCTGTACTTTGCAGAGGAACAACAGTTAATTTCCACAAAGGCTATGTCTGGGAACTTCATTATTATTCATTTTATGTGTACATGGGTAATCAAGAAATATGTATGTATTTAAATTAAAAAATCATTATAGAAGAAGACACACTGCCATTATTCCCCTTCAAAATACTCACCCTTGCTTTGAACACACCTCTCCTGTTTTCCTGACCACTCTCTGATGAAGTCCTAGCAGGCCTCTGCAGTGAGTGTCTTTAGGAGATGTGAGGAAATATACGACGTGCTGCTACTCTGCGCCATCAATGCAAAGCCAGGTTTGTGAAAATGTGACAGTGTGTCCTCACCCGCCTTGTTCAGGCACTGTGTGACTTCTGGCCCTTCACAGAGTCAAAATGACATCGAAGCAGCCAGGAAAGTGCAACTGAAGACACTCATGAAAGAAGACTTCCAGAACTGGTTCAGAAAGTGGCAGAGATGGTGACATAAGAGTGTTTGAAGCCTGGGGAATATTTTAAGAGGGGAAATCCATGTTTTGTATTGTAATAAATGTGAACATTATACATTTTGGTAACACTGTATAGATAGTCTTCCAAAAGTTTGAGTAGATCATGTAGTCTGCTATCTTCCAGGGTCAGAAAGGCAGCTGTTGCTAGTCAAGCTGGTGAAGGGTCACCACCAGGGAGACAGGAGTGAAGCTGCTGCTGACTCCTGTGCAGGAGAGCAGTACAGTCATGTGCTGTCATGGCTTCTGGTACCAACACCAGCCTGGGACTTGCGTTCAGTGCTCTCTGAAATACTCTGAAGGAGTATTTAAATTGTGCAAAGTAGCAGCACTGAAGAGGAATCTTCTCAGAGAAGCTCTTGGAAGTCTCAGGAGCCAAAGGGACGAGTAGAGATCTGACAGTCTTCGGTGTTCTACCTTAGAATCATCATTTACAAGCTGCAGGCAGTTATCTGACGTAATTTGCTTTGATGTTCCTCCTCTGACTATTATGAGGTTGAAACATTCAGTAACTATAGCAATTACAGCACATTTCTAAATGGTGAATTTCATGAGGTTCACATGCGGCAGAAATCAAGCCTGACTTTTCCAAACACCGAGTTCTGCCAAAGAGGGTTGGAAATAGTGAAGTCAAAGAGGTCTTCTTATGGTTTATTAAATGTTAGAACTGCTTTTTCCTGGGAAGGAGCCCTCACAAGGGCAAGTTGAGGAAAGGCTCAGAGGGATGCCCCGAGCTGTCCCAGATCTGGCCAGGCTCCAGTCTGCCATCTTCTTGGCCACACTTCCGTACTCTGCGATGCCTCAATTTGCACGCCCCGGAGCAGTGGGCGAAGTCTGCTCTCCTCATTCCTGGACTCCTTCCTTGGGCCATGGGAAAGGGTGACTTGGGTGCATTTTCCAGATGAGGACATTGAAGTGCCCTCAGGATACAGGAAGTCAGGAGCAGAGGGAGGACTGAGGTCAAATCTAATGCTACTAAATTCCACTCTATGGCTGGCTTGATTTCTTTGAAGTTTAGAATACAGCGAAATTGGGACCTTCTGTATGGCAAAAGCTAACCTAGGAAAGGTGGAGGATTACAGGGATACATGTCATCTGTTGTGTTACCCACAGGTGCCTCATCAGGCAGCCAACAAGCTTGAGACCGTACACACACTCAGGCAACATGTGATCCCTTGGTGTCCATGAGGCCCTAGGTCCAGTATCCTGTGTTGATACTAAAATCCACAGGTGCTCAAGTCCCTTGTAGAAAATGGTGTAGTATTTGCTGTTCAGATAAATATTTTCTCTCATATACTTTAATTTGATATACTTCAAATAACTTATAGTACCTAATGCAATGTACATGCCATGTAAATAATTTTACTGCATTTTTATGGAAGAATGATGGAAAAAAATCCATACATGTTCAGAGCAGATGCACATTCTCTCAAATGTTTTTGATCAGAAGTTGGACTTAGAATTCATGGATATGGGGGACTGGTTGTAGTTTTTATTAAAATCAGTTTTGGATATGGTTGGTTATTCAAATGTAACTAATTAGAATGCTACAAAATCACAGCAATTTAAAAAATATGCACAGATATTTCCTTTTTAATAGAGAAAGAAGAATTCTGTTTCATCGAGTATATGTACAGCATTCTGTGCCTGGTATAGATTCAAATGCGCATATGGATGGAATCTCACAGTAACGTGGAATATATATAATGTTTCAGTGGGCATGGCTAGGAGATGGTGCGTGTGCATGTGTGTGCATGTGTGTGTGTGTGTGTGTGTGTGTGTGCGTGTGTGCATGTTCTTGTACATTCATGGCCACAGAAAGTCAGAGACTTGGAATCAGGGGAGGACCCCCAACGTCTCCCCAGGGGTGTACAGCCACACTTGCCCACATGTATGTTGATTTAACAACAAGTGCACTACGCTTGTACATTTTGCTGTTCAACATCCTTATTTCTCAGCCTCTTGGTTTCAAACTTGGAAAAGCTGCATTTGATGTTGAAAGCTCAGTTCACACCATGCAGTGTATTTTAAAACCCAGCATCTGATGCCTGAAGTGTGAAAAAATTATCTTTTTAATCCTTTTTATGGGTACTGAATTCTGGGAAGTGTATTCTTAACTAACTAGGGAAACATAGCACTGAGAAAGGAGGATAGTATCTATCTTTTTCTTAGGGAGCACTTTGAAAAGATCCCTGACATTCAGTCAGAAAATAGTGTCAGTAAATTGTGAATTTGGTAGGAAAGTTGTCTAAACATTCAATGACAAGGATAATCTTTTCAGGAAAAATGACTCAAATTTGATACACAAAATGGGTTTTTAAAAAATTTTCGCACAAATTGACTATCCACACACACAGATTTGAAGTTTGTAAAGCAAAAGACTATAAAAACAATTGAGAACATCAGAGATAAAACAAGAAGATGGAATAACTGTAAAGATGTGCAGGTGACCTCATGGAGATGATTGCAGTCAGCCTAGGATTCTGTGTCTATAGACTCAACCTGTCCTGGATGGGAATACACACAGAAGTCCACTTGTGTCCCCTTGTGTGGACATTGTCCTTGTCATTATTCTTTATGCAACCTATTCGCATAGCGTTTACCTTGCATTAGGTATTAGAAGTTGTCTAGAGCTGATTTGAAGTATGTAAGAGGATGTGCACGGGTTCTATGCACATACTGTGCTATTTCATAGAAAGGACAGATTTTGTTATCCACAGGGGTTGGATAACAGGAATTCAGGAACCAGCCCTCTGCAAGTTCTGGGCAGCACGTTCACATTTATCTGACTCTTCCAATGGACTGATCGCGACTTTCTCAGAGCTGCACCCCACAAGCAGACTTCTCATTCTGAATTCCTCCTTCACCGCCATCATTCCACAGGTCCAACCTGTGCTAGAGTCTTCTTCCTTCCTCCCATCTCTGCCCCTTTTGTAAATCTCTTGTACTCATAACGCCAGCTGGGCCTGTCCTTCCCAAGGATCCACCTGTCACACTTGCTCCTGAGTCATCTTAAAAGGCCGATTCCGACACAGCTCTTCGGTGCTGTGTTTGTGGTTCCTCATTTCAAGCCAGGGTCTGAGGAATCCTGGGACTTCCAGGTCTTCGGCCCCACAGTAAGTACCGGTGTGCTCATTTGAAAACATGTGGTACTTTTGCTACAGGTCTTCTTTCATATGTGTAATTCTAACCAGAGTGTGGGCACTAAGGAGAAAAGATTGTCTACCAAACATAGTGCTTTTCCTCTGAGAGTTTATATAAGAAAGTTGGAGAAAAGGTTCCGTACTAAAAGTATCTTATGAAAAATAAATTCTGTATTTGTAGAGCCCAAATGTGGTACCATATTAAAGTTCAATCCAAAAGATTATTTTTGAGGTAAGGTAGCTCAGAGAATAAATTATCGAAACTAAGAAGTATAAACTCAATGTCCTTAGTTGATTGGAAGGCATTGTCCAAATTATTTTGAGGATATCCTGCAGCACAGATGGCAGATACTAAGATCTCTAATCTTTACAACTTCCCCAGCTTCAACCACCACAGAAACTCCACAGGAATAAAGGAGAGTGTAATGGTCACAGCTTTCCATGACTGAGGTGAGCTGATTCCTGAGATAATCAACTAACAGGAGAACGGGTTTATTTTAGTTCAGTAGTTCGGAGGTTTCTCTCACATAGTTACTTGCTGTTTTTGCTTTTGGCCCTATCCTGAAGCAGAACATTATGGTGAGATTCATTGCATAGGACTTGATCACCCCATGGCAGCCAGGAAGCAGAAACCAGGAAGGGGTGGAGTCTCCATATCTTCTGCTAAGGCAGATACCCAATGATCTAACTTCTATCCACACCCCCAATGACTTAACTTCCTCCCACTAAGTTTCACTTCTTAAAGACTCTACCGCCTCTCAGTAGTGCCATACAGCAGGGCTCAAATCTTTAACACATCAGTTTTTGAGACCATTAATCCAAAGGACAGCAGAGGGCGTCATAGTTCCAAGACCACAGATTCTCTACTCATTTTCCCTCTTCTACAACAGTAGTTGACAATATTGTCCACAAAAGACCAGGTAGTAAATGTTTTACATTTTCAGGGCCTTAAAGTCTCTCTTTTAACCTCTCAACATTGCTGTTGTGACAAAATAGGCATAGATAATGCAGTGAGTTAAAATGACTGTGTTTCAATAAAACTTTATTGATAAAGCTAGATATAGACAAGGTGGCCTGTGGGCGTTAGTTTGTTAACTGCTGCTGCAGGACTGTGTATCACAATAAGGTGATAAATAGTGAACATATATCTAAAGGTCTCTTTTGAGAAGGAGACTTTCCTACTCTCATCCTATTTTCAGTACTCCATGGAGGAAAGTAGCGTGTTTCATTCATCAGATGAGAACTAAAGGGCTATAGCCTCACCACACCTGTCCATGTTAGCATAGCTACTAAGAGATGCAGCTGAGATCAAACTCCAGATTTACTGAATCAAAATTCAATATTCTTTTTCCATGTGGTCTCTTGTTTTTGTCTTGAGAAAAGAGCTATTAGATGACCATGCTCACAGTGCCAGTCTAGGTTCCCTCCACTTTGTCCCAACCAACATACAATACAGGAAAATGCCTCTTCCCCAACCTCTCTGCTTGTGAATAGACAAAGCATGAACAGCAGTGTGTTAAACACGCAGAGACTGGGCTGGGTTTTTTACAACAGGTCCTTTGTGCACAAACCAGTGAAACATCAATAGAAAAAAAATAACCTTATCACAAATTAAAAGAACAATCTTTAGAAAATAGCTGAAATGTAAGGTTAATTGGAGCCAGAAATGTCAAATTAATGCAGCAATGCACTGGGGAATCTGCCCTGGCCTTTGTGCACAGAACCAGTGTGCATGATGGAGCGAAGCAGGGAAGGATGTAATAGGATTTTAGGGAGTCCCCTGTCATATTAAACAGGCTTTGCAATTAATTTCTTTCTGCAATGTTATTTTCGTTGGCCTATATTTTCTTTGACCCCTCACATGTTTTAAGCTACCAATGCAGGGCAAGTGGGATTTAGGATTGGAACACTAAAAAAAAAACAAAACAAAACAAAACCAGACAAAACTGTTTTGACTTATAATCGGCAGAAACTTGATAAAATTGCACTGGCTTGTGTAAGTGGTCACCATGTCCATGGGGTGATGTGAGGCTCACAGGTTGTTCAGTGTGATGACGCTAACCTGGCCCGCTCAGCTTTGTGGTGCACCTCCCTCCCCTTAGCCCCTCGCAGAGCCCCTCAGGTTTCAACTTGCAGGAAAGTCTTGGGGTATTCAGGAGGAGAGTGTTGGCCATGGAGGCCAAGGTCATTCAGCCATGAGATGCAAAGCACCTTTAAAAAGCATCAGCTTATTTAACCTTCATAAAACCCTTTGAGGTGTGCTCTGTAACTGTTGGCATTTCCAGGTGGGGAAATGGAGGCACGGGTTGATTAACTGCTGGCTGAAACCACACACCTAGTGAACAGAACATCCCGGGCTGGGGTTTGAGCACAGCCTTTCTGAGCATATGGTTTTGTGCCCATACAGTGTACAACTCATACATTTCAGTACTTATTCAACGCACAGAGCAGTGGCCTCAAGTACCTTCACACTGCGGTGCAGCCATTACTGCTACTCTCTCCAGAACTTTTTTGTCTTCCCAGTCTGAAATCTGTACCCACTTACCAGTTCCCCATCGTTTCTCCCCTCAGTCCCTGGTATCCACCATGCTACTTTCTGCCTCTGTGAATTTGGTGATTCTAGCTACCTTCCAGTTGTAGCATGTGTCAGAATTTCCTTTCTTTTTAAGGACTGGTGATATTTCTTTGTATCTGTGTTACCACATTTTGCTTATCATTTCATCTGTCAGTAGACATTTGGTTTGCTTTCACTGCTTGTCTACTGTGAATCATGCTGTTGGGAAGCACAGTGATTCTAAAAGTTGTTATTGGGATAGGAATACAGGGTTGTGTGAGAGACTTAAGATGTCATGGTGAAGTGCTCTGTGACCTCATGCTGGTCATTGTTATGAGAATCTATTGGTGGAATCAAATTGGACATGTGTATGTGCAGTTTCCCAAAAATATGTAAATATTGGTGGATATTGAATAAACGTGTAGTCTACCTGATAGTATTATGGTAACGTCGGTTCTGTGGTGTCAATGTCATTCTACTGTTCTATGTAAGGTCACTGCTGTACAGTCCTCTTCCTTCTAAGGGCACTGACTCCACATTACCTTTGAAACTTTTCATGAGCACATAATTATTTTGCAATGAAAAGTTGAATTGTACTAATTAGAGAGGTTGATAATTGGTTTTCTGTCTCAGCTCAGCCCATATAATACATACATGTATATATATATACCTATATATATGTATAGATATATAGATATAAATATGTATATACATATATCTATATATCTATATATCTATACATATATATCGATATATATATAGTATGACAATACGTGTCATACTGCGACATGTCAGGTGAGGGTGTAGCTGGAAAATTTTCTAAGATTCCTTCAACTGTCGAAGACCACACATTAGAATGTTAGGAAAAAATTTCAAAGAAGATTTTTGCTCACTAGAAAAATGATCATGTGTAAGCATTGGCAACAGGGCATGGCTGGTACATTGTGTTTGGGGTTTTGTTTGTGCGAAGTACAGCATTTGGAGCTTTGTTTGTTGGAAGCTCTGGCTGCTTGGGGTGCCCAGCACTCAGCAGGGAATGATAATCCTGAGTCGTGGATGTTAAGAGCACATTTTGTGAATAAGGAGATCAGGAGCCGCAGTGTCCCTCAGTGAGTGAGTCAGACAGATCTTGCTCTTTTATTTGGTGGCAAGCCTCTGTCCTTTAACTCATGCCATGCTACCTCCCAAGCAAAGCAGAGCTACAGGAAGCAGAGGCTGTGAACGTGGGGAGCAGTTGCCTGGCCTGGTTTGCGATGAAGTGAAATCATGTGAGCTCCTTTTCCTCAGCCTGAAAATGCCAATAAGGGTCTGGGTTAAGACTTTTTAAGGATGCAATTGTCAGAATGCCCAGTCAACCTATAAAACAGTAGATTCTGACTTGTGATTGGTTTTTATTTTTATGTTTAAAGAAGAGACAAAGTGTTATAGAACTTTGCTACCTTAGAATAAAAGTATGTGGAAATTCTTTGGATATATATGGCGCTGTACATTTGAAAGGACTGACATATTGAAAAGCTAGAAGCACCAATTCTGAGTGTGACTGTTAGAATGTAGCATATCTGTATAAGAAAAGTTACTTTTGGAATTGTGGAAATGCAAATCCCGAGCTCTACTGTAGCTCACATTACTGCGCACAGCCTCTCTGCCTTTCACACTGTGTCGAAGCATTCATCCACCATCATGCTGATTTGGACTCAAATGGCATATTAATTTACAAATGCATAAGAGAGGAGAGTGAGTGAGTTTTAAAGCCACCTCCAGCAGTATGCTCCAAGAAGCTAGGTGCACTCTTTCTGTGCTGTGACAGGCACCTCGGAGAGCTTGCTGGCTTTTCCCTCTTTCTCAAAGAAAGAGAGTGAGTGTTTGGCTGCTTCTGTGCTGATACTCCCTCCACCTTGAAGACAGATTCTGTTTTCTCTATCACTGAAGAAACTGAGGCTCAGAGGGGTTAGCTTGCGGAGGACTGCAAGCTTGTGGATAAAATAGATAGATTTGATTTTATCTTCTGATTCTAGGCCCAGTCCTCATTTCTGCACATGATGATAAATGTCCTGTGATTTGTTTTTTCAGGACAAGCAAGCAAACCAGAGATTAGAAAATTCTGGCTTCTTTATCCATTTCTGTAGATGTATCTTCTTCGTGTGTGTATTTATACATTAATACATTGACATTAATATTTAATATGTGATGCCACTTGATTTTGGTTATGCTAATTAAGTGTTAAAAATGTTAATCTCTTTTGTGTGTATGTGAGATGTTGGGAATTAAACCTCTGGCCTCCTTCATGTTGGGAAAGTATTCCACTACTGAGTTATTCGCAGGCCTGAAAATGCTCGTATCTGACATGAAAAGTGCAATTATTGAAAATCCTCCCAAACTGAAGAATGAATTTGAATGTACTCAGCCAGCTCAGCAACTCATGGTCTCTTAAGAGACATGGAAAATGACATGAAGATGAAGTGTATACAGCTGGCATAGTTCCAGTACTTTGGTCTCCTCTGGGAATTTTGGATTCAGAAGTCTCTCTCAATTTTTTTTTTTAATTTCTCCTCCTCTCTTAAAATTTCCCCAGATGTTTGGATTTCCAGAATACTGAGAAGGTGGGGAAGATTTAGTTGTAATACAGGCAAATTCTTAATTGTCTTTGCCAAACAGGTGGCTAGTTGATGAACCACTCCATTTCAGTGGCACAAACACCAACTTATAGTTAAATATTTGCACGTGTATCTAATTGCCTATGCAAAATTGCTCCTGCTGAACAGCAGTCTGGTTGAGGCTTCAGAACAAGTTGGCATTCAATGTGCATTAATATTTTAAACTGTTGCAAATACTTGATGCTGTAGATCCAGTTTTGCTAATGTGTGTGTTTTTTAATAAAATACACCTCCCATGGCACTGGGTAATTTTTGCATATCTGTAGCATGCCTAGAATGTTATTGTAAGATTCTGAGAACCAAGAATTCTGAGGCTGTGTTCACTATGCCCAGATAACTCATAAGAAGAAAATCTACTTAATTAATGGGTTGTTTATTTTCTCTAAATGATGTTGTAAAACTGCTTTGACAAGGAAAGTCCTTGAGTTAACTTTGTATTGCCAACTTTGAGTGTGCCAGTCAGTTGGGCGAGAGTAGCACAGCATCCTACAGGCTGATTCCTTGCAACAATGGAAAAGTGGGGTCCTCCATCCTGCAGAAATGGGCAAGTGCAAAGTTCAGAGCCACACCGTCAGAAGCCATGCTGAAGGGAGAAAAAAAGGCCCTGCACCCCCCATGGTGTAGGGTGAAGGCACAGCTGTGAGACCCAAGTAGAGGAGGAAGAACAGAGCAAGTCTACATGAAGGACACAGTGGGGCTGGCGTCATTTCGGCAGATAAAGATCATGGAAAATAGGGATGTAGTGGTCTGTTGTGTGTCATAAGAAAATTTTTCAAGCTGGAGGTACCTTATAAAGAAAGCAAGTTTATTATGTCGTGATTCTGGCAGCTAAAGAGTCCAAAGAGCATGGCATCTGTATCCTGGAGACACGTCCTTCTTTGCTGCATTGCAACGGTGGGGAGAAGCAGAAAGGGAAGCAGCTGTGTGCAGGGGTGGTCAAGTGCATGGGGCAGCCTGATTTTCAAAGAAGCTGCTTCCTTAAGAACTAACTCAGACCATAAGGCCAACATGAAGCCCTTTCACACCAGGCCCCAGCACCTGGCCAGCTTCCCCCAGACTCACCTCCTAACAATCCCACCATCTCCAAACATTATGGGAGACCAAGCTTCCAGCACAGGAACCTTCAGGGATGCACGCAAATCACAAGTGCTCATTTGAAACTGATCCACCTCCCTCCCTTCCTTTAAAATAAATAGTATTGTGTATATGGAAGATACTATGTATATCATGATAAGATACATATAGAGAGAGAGCAAAATGATTACTACAGTGAAACAAAGTAAAATATCCATCATTTCACATTATCTTTTGTTGAGTTGATCTGGAATCATTTGCTATTTGTTATTTGTTGTTATGTCATTTTGTTGAGTTGATCTGGAATCTGGTCTTGATGAATTTTTTTCACACATTGGTGCCTTTTCAGGGAGAAAGTTTTTAGTGTCAGAGGTTTCCAAATGATGATGTCGCTGGTGCTAGAGGGAGCGTCACCAAGGAGAAGTATCCTTTGACACTATCAAGGCCCAGCTGATTCATTTCACACTCCCTGGACTGATTTATAATCACCTAGTTACCAAAGCCCATTCTTCCAAGCTGACCTTTTGTGTGGTATGAAGGGTGAGCTGCAGCTCCACTCTCTGCCAGAATGCCGAGGGCATCCCAGATGTTTGAGCTCTAGAAAAGTTGGTCACTTCTCAGTCCAAGTACTCACCTCAAGGGCCCCTGCCAAGTAAAGCATGCAGCTGTCCTTTCTGAGACCCTGATGGGCTGGGAGAGTCATTAGCGGGTCCTCCAGGTCAGCCGCAGATACAGCCACAAGTTGCAGAACTGCAATTGGACCTGAAGTCCATGCCAAAGCAGAGTAGTGACATGGATAGAGTACATAAAAATTCCTGCATGCTGGAGGGAGATTAGGCTGGCTTACCCACCGAGTTCCTGCTGAGCGTGGTTGTAATTGGAATGTACTCTTTGCAAAGTTTATTGGGTCCTGCAGTGACTTGTTACTGAACTGGTCAATTAATCTATTATTATTATTTTTTAATGAGTTAAGGGATTTCCTTTAGTAGAAAATCACCAGGACGCATGACCAACTGCCCAGAGATCAGGGCAAGGCTGGCCTTTCCTTCCAGAAAACCCCATTCAACAATTAGAGGAGGAAATGGATGCCTCCCACTACAGGTGGCAAATTGGGCTGATCTGGGAAACAAAGAGGAAAGACTGATTCTGTTTGGAGGTGAGCGCAGGGAGGTCACCGTGAAACCAATGACTCAAAGGCAGCAGCTTGAATCCTCGGAAATAAAGCCGTTGAGTTTCCCTGCTGAGAGACAAATGATTTCTATTTAAAAACCTGCTTGTTCTGTGCAGTAACTCCCAATGTAGCAATAATTAATGATATCAGAAGGTTACGAAAGACCTTCTGCTGGAATCCCTCTGCTCGAGGCGTGAAATTGGATTAAAGTGAAGATAAACTTAGACATTAAATCTGTTGAGGAAATCAGTAATTATGTGGAAATGCACGCATTTTGAGCTCTGAGTGAGCCAGGCCGCTGTTCTGTGGCTGCTCTTGTTTCAGGTATTTGGAGCTCGGTAGCGCTGAACTTTCAGAAGAGCTCTCTAAACAGAGCTGTATCTCTGAGTCCCAACTCTGGATTGAGCTTTTTTCCCCAAGTGAAGTTCTGCTGGCCTTTTAGTATATTCTGTGGCTGGAACTGCTTGCCCAATATTTCTCTCCCCCTTTTCTTTATTAGAGGGTCAGCTGATGTGGGCCCTTTGCCTTCCAGTCACCTACTCTGCTGTCTGCAAGAGCAATGAAAATCCTGGGAGCTACACTGACATTTTGGAACCACATGGATGAAATTTCTGTCTTAGGTAGGGTGGGTGCCAGCCACTCCTAGCAGCTTGGTTCTTTCGTGATTTCCTTGGGCAAATAAATAGGAAGAAGAAGACTATTATCAAGCATTTTAACCAATCAAGTGTCAGATGATGAAATGTAGATTTAGAAAGGACTCAGTGTGAGCTTCCACTCCCTCCCCAGAGGTAGAAGGCACATATCTGCCCCAACCACTGAGAGGTCATCACTGTTGGCCTTTTGTGACGATAGCTGAGGGACACTGGTCTTCACGTCCCCTCTGGTTATCCTCAGTGCATCTCATATTTGTCTCTAGTGACCCAATCAGTTGTGTTTGCTGCTGGTATCAACACCTCCAGGCCCAATAGGAAGCAGCCAAAACAAAATTTCATTCCATCTTCCAAATCCAAAGGTCACTGTCTAAAACAGTGGAGAATGAATTTGTACTTTGCCCATTCTCTTTGATTTTAGGATGGTGGGTACTGTATGGATACAGGAAAAGCAGGAGCAGGGGCTCTCTCTCCTTTGTGATTGGCTTCCCTGCTTGGCAGTGGAGGAGCAGAGCTAGGATGCAGGAGCCCTGTGTTACACAGGTGCTTCTGGGGTGAGTGTGAAGAGATACCTGCTGAAAGACACCTTTCCTCCAGCAGGGGTCGTGGTCCCGTTAGCAAAGTTCTTCTGTGACTGAAGGAGCCTGTATTTTGCTCCTTATTTAAATCTCATACTTCCATGCAATTCTTTAAATAGTCTTCAACATCATCCTGATCTATGTTAGTTACTCTAGCTTCATGTCATATATGAGAAATTGAGGCGTGAGTTTCAGTACCTCAGCCCAGATCACCAAATAAATCCATGAGAGAACTGGCTAAATTCATCTTAGTCTTTTTCCTTCCCTTTTGTACTGGTTCCCCACTTCTTTCTGGACATCATCTCCTTTCCAGGTAACACATAGACTGAGACTGTTCGCTGGATGAGCAGCGAACACATACCCAATTACGTTTTCACTCTTCCTAGGGTACACAGCTCTCCCCAAGTCTTCGTTCATATCGGATGACATAATGAGTTTGAATGCCTTCAGCCAGATCTCCTACTGGAGACCTCTATGGTAGCTTCCAGGCTCCTTCCCAGTCTATAATTCAGGGTTGAAGAAAGATTCAAAGGCAGAATTAAAGAAACCGAAATGGGGAGCCATGACAGCCAGTGCAACCAGCATAGGCTCTGATCAATCCAAACCTCTGACTTTTTATTGATAGTCAAGTTGGGGTAAAGGATAACCATGTGCAAGGATGTGCTGTCATGCAGGTGCTATGGATACTAATGCAGGCAGGGCCTGTAAAGGAAAAGATGTAATTAATATTTGTCTTTCTAGTTAAGGCTTTAATTGTGGGAATGGATTTTGGGTGTAAGTACTCTTACCTTGGCACATAAACTTCGGTTGGACTCGCTTCTCATAACAAGCCCACTGTGGGGTTGACTCTTCACAGCTTACACTGATTATAGCTTGCTTTGGGTATAATCAATAGGGCAGTCCAGAATACTGAGCTAAGTAAAAAGAGGCCTGCCATATGTTTAGAAGTGAACTGCTGAGCATCTATTGCCCATTCATACCTCTGAGAAGTATGAGAAGTGTTTGTTTCAGCAATTAGCTGTTAATCATTTGAGCTGATACAAGTTGCTTGTGTTGCAGATACACAGAAGTCTGTATTGGATCTTGTAAATATCATGACTTATTACTGGGAGGAAGCCATGTACCAGATATTCTGTCATGGGCATAAAAAGGTTTTGGTGGAGGCATTCTTTGGAATTTGAAACTCTACTAATTGTCTGTCTTCGAAGATGATTGGACTCATTATGTTAGTCAGGATGGAGCCACAGAGGTATGAAAATAGCTCATAGCCCCTAGTTATTAACTCTTAGGTGTCTGTAGTCTCTTTGAGTTTTTCCTAATGGCAGGAAAATTGTTTCTTGGATTTTTTTCATAAATGCAAAAATGACTTTCTTGCGTCCAAATCCTGAATCTTATTTGTAGGAAATTACTTTTAAATTTTAGATGCAAAGCTAGACATCTCCTATCACCCTTCCTAACACACACACACACATACACACACACACACACACTTTAAAGTTTTGTATTGTTTTGTTTTGCTCTCTAATAGTATTGTGTCTGAGAATGTATTTGTGTCTTAATGAGCAACTTACTTCATGTATGAAATGCAGTGTTTTCACATGAGCAATGGAGATGAAAGTCCCTACCTCTCGAGGTTATTGTGGAAACAGAATAAGACAAAGTATACAAAAGTGCCAAGCATTAAACTGGGAGCCTCATGAGCTCAATCAATAGAAGAAAAGAAATGTATAACTGTACAGATTTGATTTCAGGATTTCATCATAGTTGTGGGCAGGTCCAGAGCTCAAGTCGGTTTGGTAAAAATGTCTGTTATGAAAAGATATATAATTTGATAAGGAATGCAACCAAAATTCTGTGTGCCAGTAAGTTGAATTTTTTAAAATTAATAAATTTTTTAGAAATTTTAGGTTCACAGCAAAATTGAAAAGAAGCACAGGATTTCCAGGTACCTCCTGTTCCAGTCCCTCCAGCACACACACTACCCACAATTTAAACCACTGTGTATTTTTCTTCCAACTGATGAACCTACCTCGACTCATCACCCACAGTTCATAGTTTATATTAGAGCTGGCTTTCACAATTGCATAATTTATGATTTCAGACAAATGTTTAACAACACATTTGCCATTTTAGTCTCATAAAAAATAAATTTGCTGCTCAAAAACCCTCTGGGCCACCCTATGTATTCATCTCTGTTCTCAGCTTTTGTGATTAGATTTTCTTTTATGTTATCATAGTTTTTCATTTCTCACCTATTTTAAGTTAAATTTTGTGGAAGAGTGTAAAGTCAGTCTAAGTTCCTCAGTTTTTTGATGTGTGGCTATCTAGTCATTCTAGCACCACTTGTCAAAAACAATTTTTGCTCCATTGTATTGCTTTTGATTATTTCCCAAAGATCAGTCGACTATATTTCTATAGATCTATTTTGTGGCTCTATATTTTATTCCATTGATGTGTTTGTCTGTTCTTAGAGCAACACTGCATTGTCTTGATTATTATAACTTTATAGTAAATCTTGAAGTTAGGTGGTGTCACTTCTTTCTTTGTTCTTCCTCCATTCTGGGTCTTTTGCTTCTACATAGTCATTTTAAATAGTTTGCCAATACCAACAAAATCACTTGCTGAGATTTTATTGCATTTGCATTGAATTTAAAGAACAGAAAAGGAAGAAATGACGTAGCAACAAAACTAAGACTTACTGCTCACAATATAGAATATTTCTCTGGTGATTTACATCTTCTTTGATAATATTTGTCAAGGCTTTGTTTCTTCATAAAAGTCTTACATATATTTTGTTAGATCTATACCTATTCGGTTTCCTTGAGTGCTAATGTAAACAGTAATATGTTTTGAATATGACATTCTACTTGGTATTCTGGTATGTAAAAAAACAATGGACTTTTGTTCATTAACCTTGTATCCTACAATTTTGATATAATTATTTGTTTAGTTTCAGAAGGTGTTTTGCTAATTCTTTTTGATTTCCTACACTGATGAGAGTATTTTTGAAATGAAGAGAGTTGCTTACCTTTTATTTCCTCCCCTTATCTTTTGCGTTAGTCAGGACTTTCTGTACAATGATAAACATAAAAAGGGTGAGAGAGGAAATCTCTTCCTTGTTTATAATCTGTGGAAAACTTTTATTTTAACCATCAAGAATGACGTTAAACATAGGCTTTTTCTATAGATGTTCTTTATTAAGTTGAGGACATGTTTCTTGATTCTGTTTGCTAAAGTTGTGATATAAACTTTCATCAAATTTCAAAATTTCATCAAATGATTTTTCTGTGTCTATTAATATCAAGTGATTTTTCTTCTTTAGCTTGTATGAGTTACATTAATTGATACATGAATGTGGAATCTATCAGTTTATTTTTAGAGCTTCCTTATTTTTATTAAAAAATTAACACTTATCAGAATTCCAGGAGTCTTTTTTCATTTTACCTGAATTTAAAATTATTATTTCAGTTACAATTCACTTTCTAATATCACCTTCTAAGGAATGTTAGTATATATTCAGGTATCACTCAAGAAAGGGCTACATTCTGAAAAAAAATATCTAAGGTGATTTTGTCAATGTGTGAGCATCATAAATGTATCTAACAAAATAAGGGAGCTGCAATGTCACTGGATAATGTAGTCTTATGGAACCAACATCACATATGGCTGTAAATGACTGGAAGACTGTTATTTGATACATCACTGTGTGTGCATGTGTGTGTGTGTGTGTGTGTGTGTACTTATTACCTGTTAGATAAATTAAGAATAAGAAAAATAAAATTATAAGCATTACTTTCACTTATCTTCTAACACTCTGTTTTATTTACACAGTCTGAATTTCTGACCTATATTATTTTCTTCTACTCCAAAGCATTTGTCTTAACATTTTTTGCAAGGCAAATTTACTGGTAACAAATACTCTTTGCTTTTGTTTGTCTGAGAAGTCTTTATTTCACTTTTATTTTTTTTGGTGGTACCAGGGATCAAACTTGGGCCCTTGTGCTTCAAAGGTAGGCTTGGTACAAGTTGAACGAAATCAACAGCTTTATTTCAGTTTTGAATGATTATTTCACAGGTTATAGACTTTTAGGTTGGTGAGTTTTCATCCTTTAACATTAAATATTTCATTCTGTTCTTTTTATTTGCATGTGTTTTGGGAAGACACATTTTTATCTTTGCTCATATGGAGAAAGTTTTATTTTTCTGCCTCTTGGCTCTTTTAGATTTGTTCATTTATTTTCTTCCTCCTCCTCCTTTTTTCCCCCTGCAATTTAAAGAAGATATTCCTAGATATAAGGGTAAAAGTTTTGTTTTGGAATATAGTTTACTTGCTTTAGCAAATGTTTTCTTTTGTGCTTCCTACATCTGTGGCTCGTCATCTGACTTTAATTTTGGAAAGTTCTTGGCCATTAATGTCTTCAAATTTTGCTTCTGTTCCTTTGTTTGTTTGTTTGTTTCTTTCTTTCTTCTTTCTTCCTCTTTTGGTATTCAATAGGGTGTATTACCTATTTTATAATTATTCCATAGTTCTTAATATTCTGTTTTGTTTTAAAAACTATTTCCTCTCTGCTTTATCATTTTAGGAGTTTCTCTCATTATATCTCCAAGGTCAGAGATAATTTCCTCAGTTGTATCTCATCTATTATCGAGCCATTGAAAGATGCTGTTAAAACATTTTAGTTTCTATCACCTCTTTCTGAATCTTTCTTAGAATTTCATTTTCTGCTGAAATTATCCTTTTGTCTTTTCATGTTGTGTACTATTTTCATTAAAGGTCTCATTTCAAGAAGTTCCTGGTCTGATGATTCCAATCTTTCCACCACATCTGAGTCTGGCATTGATGGCGTATTCAGTCTCTTTTATTTTATTTTATTTTAATTAATTTATTTTTTTGAGACAGGGTCTTGCTTTGTGGTTCAGGCTGGCCCTGAGCTCAGCCTCCAACTCACATCACAGCAATCCTCCTGCCTCTGCCTCCTGAGTGCTGGGATTACAGGCGTGAGCCACCACGCCCGGCACTGTGGTATGTGGTACTGATTGCTTCTGGGTGTGAGTCTCCATGTCCAGTATTGTATGTGGTTAACCTGGGATCGAACTCAGGTCCTTGAGCTTGCAAGACAGATGCCGGAACCACTGAGCTAAATCCCCAGCCCTTCAGTCTCTTTTAAAGTGTACCTTTTGTGTGTCTGTATTCTGTGATTTATTGTTTCTGTTGTTGGACGAGACACATAGGGGCTGGTAGAAAAGAAATCTGGGAAAAGGGCCTTGGGTGACTCAGCAGTGAGGTGTGGAGAGAGGGAATGTTCATTAGTCTTAGGATCAGGTCTTAGTCATTGGGGAGCCTGTTCCTTGGAGCTGTGAACTGTCACAAGCATTTCTTAGGCCCTCTGCTGAGGTGGTACAACAGTGCCTGAGGGGTTAGGTAGGCATTTCCCCTGCCCTCTAGTAGGGTAGGCTGTGCTATTATCCCAATGGGGTTAAGTCTTGTAAAATAATTTCTTTTGTGAACAAGTTTTGGATAAAGGTAGGATTTCCTTGTGTATTCAAAATGATTTCTTTGTACCTCCCCTGATGGACGCAGGAGGGAATTTTTCTCCGCGAGGACCTGGTCGAGCTCCTGGAAGTAGAACTTACAGAAGCATTAGTTTCTGCAACTGGGCTCCCCTGAAATTTGGACTCACACTTGTCTACACAGAGCCTCCAGCTACCCATCGACTCCAGTCAGATTTTCTTACCCTGTAGTGGGTCCCTTCTGCTTTTAGATTTTAGTTAAGTTGTGAATGTTCGTGTCTACTTGTGCATCTCTCCAATTCTGCGGTCACTGCTTTGCCCTCTGATTTCCCTTTTCTGAAGTTCTAGGAAGAATTGCTGAGCTTTCAGTGTATTCAGTTTCTATTATTAATAAACTTATTTCATACCAGACCAGAAACCAGAAGTCAATCCATTTGCTGGTGAAAAGAACCTTCTTATGCTTTATAAAAAATAATGTTTTGTCAGGATACCAAGACTGTCCTTCCACTTTACTTGAATTTTAATTTTCTGTTTCAGTTATAATTTAATATATACTCCTGGATGTTGTTGAAGAGTTCAATAAATTTTAACGTTTATTTATTATTTGTAGCAGTAGAAGAAGGCTTCCCTCCTCTTCCTCTTAGGAGCTGTCTGCAGACATTTCTGATCAGAGGATGAATTTAGCATATATGTCCTTCCTGGTGAATATAGCAAACTTCCTTACTGTCTCTTTTAGGATGGCTTCCATTTGGAGTGTGGTTTATGGTATTTCAGCTCCTTCCTTTTATTATACTTCAACGTTCCTGCTTTTCACATCATTGGTAGGGGCCAGAGTTGGCAGCTTTTACATTATGTATCCAAGGAAATATTTTGGGGTCCTATTAATTCTCAACAACTTCAGTTGGCAAATGGAATACCTGGAAACAAATGAGTTTGGCCGGCAGCCCAGGCTGTCAAAGCAGGCTCTTGTTCATTAGTGAGGACTTACCTTTGGTGCTCCAATGCAGTTCTGCTTTGCAGATGGTTTCTTTATATGAGTGAGTGGATGGCTTTGGGAGCTTGGGAGTTATTACTCTACTCACCGAGGCAGCAATTGGGAGGCACAAAGCGTTGTGTAAAAGGCACGCACGGCCGAGAGGCTCTGTTACAGACTCTCAGTGTACTCGCGCATCTTTCCTCTTTTTGTCTCTGACGTGTCCCTTAGATGGGGAGGTATGAACTCAGAAAGACACCTTTCTCTTCTTTTTGGAACATGTGTCACATTCTGGCACATGTCATGTGAATATCTTGCCTGGGAGCAGAGCCTTGGGCTTCTCAGCTGTTCCATCATTATTTTCTCATTCTACTTTCCTCTCTCAGCCACCATCTTGGTCTCTGCCTGGGGCTCTCATTGTCAAGTTAGAAAAGTGAGAAAGTTTTTGGAAGTTCTCTGTCTCATGATCCTCCTTTAAAAAATGTTTCTAGACAATTAGTTTATTTTTAAAATTACTTGATGGCCATGTATTTCTTGTAGAAACTGTACAACGTACATTTAGGAAAGATGACTTAGCTGTGTTTAAATGTGGATTTCTCTAGTTACTTGGGAAGATGATGTGTCTCCTTCCTGCATCTGTTCTTGACCACATGACTTTTTGATTTGTGTGAATTTACTATTATTCTCCTTATGGCAGGGGTAAAGTGGGAGGCTGGCAAAGGGAGAAGAGGCACATTAACTAGAGCACTGTCAATATAAGAAATGCCCAAAATCACCTGGTTTTCTTCTATGGAATCTTGTTTAAAAATTACATTTACTGCTGGACGTGGTGGCTCACGTCTGTAATCCCAGCATTGGAAGGCAGAGGCAGGAGATTTGCTGTGAGTTCAAGGCTGAACTGGGCTACATAGTGAATTCAGGACCAGCCTGAACTACAAAGTGAGACCCTGTCTCAAGAAACTAAAAAAAAAAATTGCGTTTGCTTTTCTGCACCGTGTTCTCCATCAACAGTTGATAAAGGGTATCAAGCAGCCCCGAGAACCCCCGGGACTTCCTCAGAGCATCTACAAGATCCTCCGTTTTCTAATTACATATCTGTATAAATCTGGGTTTCTTTAGGATATAGGTGGGGTTTCCTAGTCTGAAAATCCAAAACCCAAAAGCTCCAAATTCCAAAATTTCTGAGTGCTACTATGATGTCAAAAGTGGAAAATCTTCACTCATGTGATAGGTTGTTGTAGGGACTACAAGATCCTGAGATGAAGGGTGGCAGATTAATTAATCAGACAGAGGAATTTTACAGCAGTCCAGTGTTCAGATGCTCTAAAAATGTTACATAATTTTGCTGCAGCCTTTGTGTTTAAGTTGTATGTGAATCATAAAATGATTTCGTGTTTAGAATTGGATCCCACTCCTATGATATCATGTTATGTATACTCAAATATTCCAAAATCCAGAAAGCCCAAAATCTGAAACACTCTGGCCCCATGCGTTTTGGATAAGGGATAATGAATCAGAAGAACAAAATGGGCTCAGAAATCATTCCAGAAGAAAACACCCTCAAATATATGATTTGGGGAGTGCTGTAGAGGTTGAATCCAGTGTTGGGCTCCTTGTCATGGTGCGCAGGGTCACTGGGAGTGATCGATGTGCTACCTCTGCTGGCTGTGGTGAAGCAGAATCTGAAAAACAAGCTTGAAGATCAAGTGGCTTCTGTACACGACTGTTAGAGCAACAGTAATGGCCACAGGGGCTGGAGGACGCCATTGCTCCCTCCATGCACTGGAGCAGTTACAGAGAGAAAAATAACAAACTCAAGGCTTTAAAGTCTCAGGTCTTGTCTCAGTCATAGAGCCAAAGCAATCCCCTAGGTTTCTTTTCTCTTGAAGCTCCTGGATTAAAAATTGCTTTCTTCCTTGTTGGTATTTTATCACTACTCCAGAATTCTCAAGAATTCCTTCTGATCATGTAGTTTGAGAAACTGGCTAAAACATGTAGGCCTAAATTTCCTTCTTGAGTCTAAATGAGGACAAGTAGTGCCTCCCTGAGGCAGGCTATGGAATTAAATGAAACAATGAATCCAAAGAACTCAATAAACAAAGACTTTAAACACGTGATGGCCATTGAGAGTCTTTCAGTTGTTCAGTTGGTGACTCTGGGCATCTGACCAAGGGTGTGCACCACCCCAGGCTCCATCGCTTAGGACAGTCGATGGATTTCTCCAAGGGAGGGAGCAAGAAAGGCAGCTCTGAGGCTGAGCTCAGTGATTTAAACTTTGTCATTGTTAGAGGTGTGATTGGGAAATATGGTGAATATTTAATGAAAAACATTCAAAATGTTTACCTTTCATGACTCTGACTTTGAGAAAGAGCTAGAAGTTGCACAATGCTAGATCCAGTGAATAAAACAGATGAGGACAGTCTGTAGTGTTTTTATTTGACAGAAATTACCATAAACATTTTAAATTGATTAAGGATATCATGGTAGCCACAATACACAAAAGATGACTTCCAGAACTGCTAAAGAAAGTGGCAAGATTGATGATACAGGCATGTTAAAAAAGTAAGGGATGTATTTTAGATAGGATTAATGACAACGTATCTTGTTATAATAATTAAAAAATAAAAATTCACTGTATATGTTGATCATATTCATATATTTTAGATCTGTAATTCTTTATGTCATGAATGGAAAATGTTCCTTTCTTTTAGTTAATTATCAAGTCTTAAAAATAAAAACTTTCAGGCTGGGGATTTAGCTCAGTGGTTCTGGCACCTGCCTTGTAAGCCCAAGGGCCCGAGTTCAGTCCCCGGTAACCGTATACATCAATGCCAGGCATGGTTATTCACACCCACCAGCAATCAATACCACATATCACAGTGCAGGACATGGTGGCGCATGCCTGTAATCCCAGCACTGAGGAGGGAGAGGCAGGAGGATTGCTGTGTTAAAGGCTGAGTTCAGGACCAGCCTGAACTACAAAGTGAGACCCTGCCTCCAAACAAAATAAAACAGACCCTCCAAAACTTTATTTCTTAGTGTTCTTTGTGTTTCTATGACAGAATGCCTGAGGCTGGATAATTCCAACACAAAAGAGGGATTTATTTCTTACATTTTTGCAGGCGAGGAATGTCTAACAGTATGATTTCATAATCTACTCTGGGCAAATATACTGTGTCCTAATATAGTTGGACCACTACAGCAGGAGGTTGTTTGCCAGCAACCTACTTGCTTAGTAAGTAGTCCACTTCAAAAATAACAATATCAATGCATTCTTGAGGCACAGTCTTCATTACCTGGTTACTTCTTAAAAGCTCCAGATGCTAATACTGTATGTTTTGTAATTAAACTCAAAAATGACTTTCGGAATGGATATTATGAACACAGTGATATCTTGTCTTGCTAATGACATGACTGCATATACAGTGATATTTATCCAGATTCACACCCAAGTAGCTAGAACATAGAATAGATGGCAGAGTCAGGGTGAGGTTTTTCTTTTAAATTCCAATCTCTCAAACTTCTTTTTCTGCCTTGCATTGTTTCCATATATATATTTCCATATATATCCATATATATATATGGAAATATATATCGATCTATATATGGATATATAAGTGTATATATATATATATATGGAAATATCTATCTATCTATATATATTTATATGGTGTGTGTGTGTGTGTGTGTGTTTGTAGGATTTGTTTTGGGCCTTTCTTCCGGCTTCTGGTAGTTTCCTATTGTTTTTATTCATTTCTCTTCATGAAACTTTCTTTTTTGTACACATGTCTCTATGTTGAAATTTATCTCTTTTAAAAGAGAGTGGTCATGTTGGGTAGGGACCCACTTCAATGACTCCATTTTATTTAATAAACTCTGCAAAGACTCAGTTTCCAAGTAGGATCCCATTCTGAGGTACTGGAGGATTGGATGCCAACAGATCTCTTTTGCAGGGAACACAATTCAACTAATAGTTGTTTTTTAAAGAGTGGAGGTTTGGGTAAGATGTACTGGAAAAATATTCACTGCTAAACATTTTGGAAGTCTGTCCTCTGGAAGGTGGGGAAACTAAGGTCCCGTGGCATAAATGTTTGTCAGACAGCTTATGTAGCAGGTTTGGAACTTGAACCTAGCCTCAGGATGTCTTCATGTGGCGTCTCCTCCACGGCAGTAGCAGTCATGCTAGTTGACAGCAAGTTCTGATTGCTAGCATGATTACCACACCAACTTTATTCTTTCAAGTTTTTTATTAATCTTTTTTAAAATGTCCCTTTTAATTGGAGAATTTGACATAGATGTTCTGTGGGTTGAAATAAGCCTGAGGCAACATAGAGTAATTGTCTTTCATTAGAAAAGTTCAGAAGTACATTTGATAATCTGCATCTGCTGCTAAAAAATATCCATTTCTTCCTGGGATACTTTTGAAGTTTAAAGGTGGAAAGCAATCCAAGAGTTACTGGCACATGATCAATACAAAATGGGAAGCACACGATCCTATTGCTTCTTTGATTTCTTTATTCCCTCCCACTTTTTGTCCCTTTTATTTGAGAGGACCTATTGGCAGATGCTAGTCTCAAACATTTATGGTTTATGAGAGAATGGAAAACAGTTTGTAAAACATAGGTAGTTGTGACAGTTTGAGAGTATTAGACAACCACAACATGACAGTAATGTCAATAAAATTCATCTTTTTAGACCAAGATCTATGTTACATTGTGGCAAAGAAGGGCAGGTCGGGTTCTGTTTGGGAGACCAGTGCTTTGGCAATGCTGGGTCATGGGTGTATCTGTCCTGGGTGACTCCTAATGCTTCCCTGCTCTCCTCATCCATTTTTGGTTGCTTTCGCTTGCCCCTGCTGTTGAAGAAGAAATTATAGGATTTAGTTTTTGTCCTGCTGGTTTTTTTTTTTTTTTCTGATTTTTGTCCTATTTCTTTCAAGCCTCAAATTTCTCTCTTTTGTAAGGGAATGTTTAACTTGTGCCCTGTATATTTAGAACTGTCTAACTTTCTGATTTTTATAGGGCCTCACAACTATGCATTTGCCTTGAATCTCAGGAGGATATGACGGCTTGGACTTTTCAGCAGTGCTGGAATTATTAAAATGTTGGCCCTTCTTAGAGATGAATTAAATGCATTTTGGGTAAAGAGATTTAAATGAAGCTTTTGGGGGCCAAGACTGGAAAGTTATAACTTGTATGTAGAATGACCTCACTCCAATCTCATGCATCTAGAGATAGAGATTTTGGAGATGTTTGGATCATGGGACACTATTCTCATTGTGAAGTCATTCATGGTGAGTTCAGTGTCTGAGTCTTAATATCGGAAGGACAGGCCTGGTCAGAAGAGGGAAGGTCATTAAGGGCGTGATGTAGAATGGTGTATCTCCCTCCCCAGTGTCTTCCTTCTTTCTCTGCTTCCTCGCTGCCATGATGTATGTATCTTTCCTCCACTGTGCATCTCTACCATGCCATTTCTACTTTGTGGTCAACTAGCCATGGACTGAACCTCATAAAAACCACAAACCCTATTAAACCTCTCCTCATTTAATTTGTGGGTGTTGGGTACTCTGTTGCAACAACAAGGAAAGTGACTAAGTCAATCTTTAAACTCTCTCTTGAGTTTCACTGTTTTTCTGGTTTTGCCCTGGGATGAATCTTGGGTCTGTGCATCTCAGATAATTCTGTATCAGTGTCATCATCACTGTCAGCCTGCTCCCATTTTCATTACTGCACATTGTTGTCACCAGCCTTTAGTGATGCTGGTGGATTGACTGATGTTCTCCCTCCTGCTATATCTGTCCTTGGTGCCTCTCCAGGTTGGAATTGGGATAAGGAACAATCTAGTATGGTTGCGAGAGTTGGCAATGAATTCTTGTTGTTGTCCTATAGTGACACTACTTTTCTCATTAATTTGTATATTTTTGAATGAATTAAATGTAAAAGTTACTTTTTCTCAGTTTCCTCACTTGTGAAAGGGAGTAATAATGCAGGGATTTCTGAGATGTTGAGTTAGCTTATGTTAAGGAACTTGGCAGTTAGCATCTGCATTATTTTATGTTCTAGCTTATGTATTTCCAGTTGTACATTTCCATTTCTGTACATTTCCAGTCGTTGGCAACTGAGACGGGTTGATGTTTCATTTAGGACTCTTGGAGCTTCTTGAACATCCATTCAATACTAACTTGCAGTTTATTTCTTAGATTGGGCTACTTTAAAAAATGACTGAGGTCATCCAGTATATACCAATTTAATAGAAATTTAGAGTATCATACCGTTTCCCTATTATATTGTGTTTCTCTTTCAAAGAGTAGGCAAAATTCATGTTCTTTGTATTTATATAACTGAACAAAATAATTTCCTTCTAAGAGAGTTCAAGTCAAGCAGAAAATCATGAAACGTCCTAAATGAGTTTTAGCCAGATGGAGAACCCAGGAAAATGACATTTTTCAGAACTGGGGCTTGGTTGGTGCAACAGTGTACCCAATTTGTCTCCCTGAACATGGTCAAAATCTGGAGCCGAGTGTTAAGACAGAGGGTGAAGCAGATGTTATCAGCAATGAATTTTCTCTTTTGTTTTTCTCTCATTTCTTATATCTATTTTTCATCCATCTTGATTTCTAACTGAAATAATTGAGAAAGGTAGTTATTTGTATTCAATTCCAATTTAGATATGTGATTACTTCTTAATATTTATTGTCATGGATAGATTCTTATCTCTAGTGCAGGTGGAGCTTACAGGTGCGTGCAGGGCTTTGGTGGATCTGTGGCAGCTCCCACATTGTCCTGGGTTCCCATAGACATTCACAGTTGATTTTTATGTCTCCAGACCAGAAGGGCAAGAAGCTTCCTTTGGTGGTGAATAAGATCATAAAATGAATCACGTGGAGAAAGTACATTGCTCCTATTACTATCTTTGCTATATTGGATATAGAATCCTCTTATTTCATAAACCCTCAAGCACTGATTTTTTGGTAAACTCTTCTGCTTTCATTTATGGATGGTGCCTGAGGCATCCACCATCTGATAGGTGCTTAACAAATAATAATAACGGTTATTATTATGGAGCAGAAATCTGCTGATCTTTTCATATGAATGGAACCTTGAGACCTCTTTTCTATTATGTAGGAGGGTATATTTGTTTTAACACCACATTACGATAGCTTTGTATTTCAATGCATCAGCATTCCATTTATCCACATACTTCAGGATTTATGGTTATTATTGTGTCTGTTTTTCTGTTTCCTCCATATTTCCGAGTTTCAAATTCTTTTCTTTCCAAGAGTTTCAGGAAACTACATAGAATACATCATAAATGTATGTATGAGTAAGAAGGAACCTCTGCACGTGATTAGACTCATTTTGTCTGAGTTTTCTTCACATGAAAAAACTTTGATCATTTTTTTTCTTTATCACGCTGAGAAATAATAGAAAACATGATTAGCAGCCTACATAACCTGGTCTGTGTTCCCAGAACTATTTTTATTTAGTGTTGTTGTATTTGGGTGGAGAGATATTTACCCCTCAGTAATGGAGTTTTCAAGTTACCTCACATTCAGTTAAGATACTGCATTTTAAACTTTTATTGCATGTCCATTTTGTGCTGATCAGGGAGGGAGATTTTTGTTTTTAAACCTCATAGAAAGTGTTTGGATGGAAACAATTTCAACAAGGATGACACATGTTCCACCATTTCATAAGACAAGCATGCTGTAATTTTCCTTGTATGACTCACAGTTGTGAGGGACCAAGTTGGAGAGCATTGCAGTGTCTTTAGGAGTTACCAGGTTGTTCTCACACTAGTTGTCCCCAGGCTGCTTTCTGAAATTTCTACTTTGTTGGTTCTGTTTCCTGGTGTGTTATTAGGATGCTAATTTTTCCCATCTGCTATTGCCTCTGGTTCTGATGTCTCCCTCATCTTCACACTACTTATACCATAAACTTTAGGGTGGAAAGGTGCATAATCAATACTGCTGTTATTAAATAATCAGTATGCCAGGAATAAGTTACATTGTGTTCTGTCACTGCTGTGGACACCCAGATAGGATTTCTAAGATTGCTGCACTAGGAAGAATGCCTTTTGATGGGAGGTAAACGTTAAAATTTTTTATTCTGAATACATTTTCCCATAAACCATTGCAAAGAGTAGGAGAAGTCTTCTGTGCAATATTTTGTCTCCTTGAGAGGAGGGACCACTTGTGTCTATCAGGACCATCTTGCCTCAGGTTGAGCAGGACTTGTAACTATGAGGAAAAGAAAATCTACTCACTGTAAGATCTATCTGTGAGGAGAGGCTAAATTTGATAAAAATGATGAAAAGAAACATGCAGAAATTAGGAAGAATGACAGGAAAAATGCTAATTCCTTGTGATTACAGTAGTATCTGAGCTCACAGATGCTTTTGTTTGAGAACAATTCGGTTTGGGAATGGAAGTCTTTGGCAAAATTTCACTTCTGTTAGTGAACTCTGCATTGGGCAAAGAACATGTCCATGACTCTTTCCCAGAACTGTGAATGAGTTGAATTCATGAACCGAGATACCTCACTGTACATTAGATGTTATAATTTGTAATCCCTGTGGTGACACGTGTCACCAAATCTTCGTGAAAATCTTGGGAAAGGGTCTCTTAAAATAAATTTTACAGAAGGACAAACTTAGGTCACATTCATACCTTTTAGAAAGACTGGCATCAAGACTTTCGTGTCAGCTCTCCAATTATTATCATCTGTAGCCTCGCTATAGAGAATGATTTACTCCCCACCCCCTGGCTTGTTAAGACAGATTTCACTGTAAGGACCAGTTCAATCCAGAGACCTTTACTGTGGGAATTGTAAAAATCCAATCTTTTCATCTTGCTGGGATTTTCTTGAGTTTCCTACAGAAATCTATCAATAAGAGAGTATCTGAGGCCTGTGATTCTGGTGGCCCATTCCATTCAGAAAACATTTGGGGTATGCCTTACTGATATCCCTGTTTTGGAATAATTCAACATGTGTATAAGACAATCAACCATAGGTAAGCTCGTGTTTGTTGTGTTGTTATGTGTGTGGACCAATAATGTCTTTTCTCTTAACCAATGATGCTTTATCTCACTTCTTTTCTCTGTTCACCTAGAATCTATTTAAAATAGAACATATGTAGAAGTAAAACTGAGAAAACACATTGGCAGCATCCAATGTATCTGATACTTACCCTGTAATACAGTAATTCCAGTCTTAGGTACATAGCCAAGATATGTGATTTTAAGAAAGGTACATAAATGTTCAGAGATGCTTTTCTCATAATTAACCAAAATTGGACACATCCAAAGGCCCATCCTCAAGAGAATGGGTAAATATAATAATGCATAACCAACAACAGTAAGAATCATTGATGTACATGACAGTATAGATGGATTCAGGATGAATAGAAGAGTTAGAGAAGAATCATTACTGAGTGATACTATTTGCATAGAGACTGAGAATTTCAAAGCTGATATGTGATGACTGTACAACACTGTACTAATGTTTCCCTCCATGGGATGGTTACAGACAAGGAGGGAGCAGGAAGGAGCCTGTTGGGATACTGGCAATATCATACCCGTGAACTTGGTGGTATTGCATAGAGCTATGTGTTAGTATATGAATTTGTAGCAGTCTCCTCATCTAGGACTTACATACTCCCACTACCAGCCAACTTCTGGGAAAGTTAGCATCAGACAGCTCTCAGATGACTCCATCTCTAGGACATACTATTGGCCCCCAAGAGAATCTTTGTCCAGTGTTAAGTTTCTTTCTGTCCATTTGTACCGAGTATTCAATGTTGGTTCGCTGGGTAGAGATCTATGCACCTGCTAATTCAGGCAGCTCTGCAAGGCCACCCAACTTTGGAGCTCCTGCAGGATCAGGAGACACTTCTTGTGATGCATTATAACCTAGTTCCTTTCTCTTCCCCATACTGCTTCTTTACTTACCAAAACTGGCTGAATTTTAAGGTCCATAGAAAAATGAAAATGTGAAACTTCATTGAGAAATTATTATGC